>NW_012193085.1:568044-586215 GCF_000504015.1 Erythranthe guttata
AGAGTTTTATATTGTGATGAGATACAATCCTTTGATGAAAGTGATAGAATTATTTATTAATAAAAATAAATAAAACCAGGTGGGCTAAGTGTTACATATACAAAGTCAAACTAAAGATAGTGCTTTCCCATATGGTGTTATTCTCGTAGTAGCCACGAACAGATCAAAGATAAGGAGTTTGTTGCAATTTGTTGTTGGGTTGGATATTATAAATTAATTCCATTGCTTTTGTTCATATTCTTGATAACAACCGTTATTAAGGAAGAATTCATTGAATAATTGTTTTATATTTGTGCAAGACTTTTAACTTTATCAACCACGATTCTTGATGAAAGCGCGTTGATATGGTGTCGGTCGTTACTTGTAATAAGTCAGTGCGTTTTCCAGAAGTGTTCCGATAGTGTACCAAGTCTCGCCCTCCTAATTCGTTTGTTTAATTTATTGTACCACGACGGCAGATGTTGGAAAGTTTCTAAGCTAATATTATTATTTTTAGTTTTCTCGAATAATCATTTAAATTGTATATTTGAGAATACATTTAAGGGTAATTTACGACCACCTCTGAGGTGAGATTAAAAAATTCGTACATTCTCTTATAAGTAACAGAATATTGAAGATTCTATGAAATATTCGTTTCGAATTTCCACATCTTGTCTTACCACATGGATTACCCGTAATTTATCCATAATTTATTTGTTTAATAAAATGGTAATCTTGACAATTCATTCATTCTGTTAGGATTTATAAGGTTTAGGGTATTTGTAATTACCAATACCACAAGAATTTATAAATTATTTAATCTTAACCTCAAGATATTTGTAAGCTATTTACATACACAAACAAAAATGAAGAGTACTTCGGTGAACTCCGCCGGGTAATATCCTAACACGGAAGTGTACACCTGCAGGTATATATGTGTGACAAACGCGAAAAACTATCGGATGTATTTCACCAACTGTAGCAGATGCAAGACCGTATTTGCATGCCTCAATAAAACTAGGGAGAGAGATCTAAATTGTTTCCATACAGAAAATGTGCTATTTTTCAACCAACAACGTGCAAGTATTAACACTTGGAGCATGAGAAAGGGCATACAAAGTCTTAATTTGGAATATACATCAAAGGCTGATTCTTGAAATAGAGATATAGAATATGGTTATAGAATATTAAACTATATTATATTAGAGTATAAACATTCTTAATTAAGAATTCATATGGATCTTACTTAGGTACCAGAAATAATGCATATGCTTGTGGTATAATTATTCCTTAGTATGAACTTCGAGATGAATGTAGACATATGAATTGATTACTCGCATACAGGATAGCATTTTTCTTTCATTTAGAATCTTCGCAGAAACAAAGGATTAATAAATAAATAAAAAATAACAACCCCAAATTCAGATAACAAGAAAAATATTGTTTACCGTTTATAAGGAAAATAAGGATCTACAAAAGGTAAAAGTATGTTATCACACAGTGACGAGTGGGCACAACTACTGTTGCACAGAATGCCCTAGCAAAGCTTCAATATAATGAGGTGTTTCTCTGCAATAAAAGCTCTAAGATCTTCGTTGGCTTGTTAGGCTTTATATAGGCTACACGATTAGTCTTTCAAACTCTTGGTTGATCTTCAAGAAATTGTGTATTCAGGAAACACAATTCTACATGATTTATACTTCTATCTTAGATAAGTATAAAAGATGTCTAATATAAAATAATTACATGAAACTGAAATAAAAACACTGATTAATTAAAATTACACAAAATAGGACTTAATTAATTCCCGAAATAATAGCATGAAAATAAATCTTTGCCAATCTTCAATTTCAAGTTTTGGTTGATTTCCTCAATCTCCTCCACCCAAGGAAATCTGACGCCAACAGTCTCCCCATTTGGCATAAATTTGTAAGAATTTCATGTTAACAACAAGAGCTCCCCTGCAGATAGTATATACCCGCCCTGCAACGCATACTGTTAGGACAATAAACATTGCAACATTCATATGATAAGTTCTACAACACTAACACGAACTTCGACTGCATTTATTCATTTTGCATTAAAAAGATCATGATAAGTTCTACATCATTCATATTTTTTTACATTTGCTCAGAGTATATATGGATCTTAACTTTATTATTGTGGACGACAACAAAATTATGTATTATTACTACTTGTTTTCTTTTGATCATAAATTTCATTTAAGAACCACGATTGCCCTTCTTTAAATTGTATTAGAAAGACAAGAACAAGTTCTTCAAATTTCATTTTTTGTGTTTTAAGAGATTTTATTTGAATCATGTTCAAAAATAGCATTCAATGTTATTGTCCCAATCTTATTGTTCGACAGCACGACTGCATATTCTTAAGATCTGTTTTATTTATATCATAATTTTCGCATATGAACTCCTGATTACACTGATTCAAGTTTCATTGAAAAAAACGTGAACAAGTTCTACAACTTTATTTTTATTATTATTTACTAAAATTTTATTTGAATCATGATCAAAAGTCTTACTATCATTTTGTTTTAATCTAACTTTCGCATATGAACTCTGATTACACTGATTCAAGTTGTATTAGAAAGATGATAACAAATTATAAAACTTTTATGGTTTCTATTATCTGAGATTTGTTGGGTTATGTATCTTGGGGCCAGAGATAAATTCGAAAAATATGTATTTACAGTTCAAAATTTTCTAAGAGTCATATATATAAGGGGATCACTATTTCAAATACTAATTTTTGCTTACTTGAATACCAAAAAAATAAAAAATAAATAATTAATTGTAAATTACTTTAATACCCTTAATGAAAATTAAAACCAAAAAATATTACAAATACTATTTTTCTTTCTTAAAAACCAAATAATCAAAAACCTAAAAAAAACATTTCCCTCCTCACTCACAAACCCCTCACCTCCTCCACCTCCTTCTTCTCCCTCCCCAAAAACCCTCCTAAAAAACCCCAAAACAAAAGAAATCAAAACCTTACACAACTTGCAAAATGGCCTCAAATGACAATAGAATGGTAGTTTACGAGCAAGGAGAACCCATTCAGGTATGTATTCATGTAATTTTTGAGCTAAAACATCGATTTTGAAATTTTTTTTTTATAAACTCGCCATGTATTTTCGACACATACAGGTCGAAAATATGTGTAATTTTCGACACTTAAGTGTCGATTTGGTTCCTGTTGCAAATTTACTTGTCTTATATTTTCGACACTTTTGTGTAGATCGATTGCACCCATTCATTTACCACGTCAGAAAAATTCCCAACAAAAGAAGCTTTAATGGCATGGGTTCGTGAAGTATGTAAAAGAATTGGAATGGTGTTAATGATTGGGGGTTCGAGTGACGGGGATAGAGGACGTAGGACACCGTATGTGATTGTTTGTTGTGAGCGTGGGGGCCATTATGTTGGCAAGAAGGTACCAGGTGAAGATGATCAAAGACCGGGAAAAAGGAGCACCGGTTCAAAGAAATGCAATTGTCCGTTTAAATTGAAGGGGACAAGAGAACACAAGGATGATGAAAAGGCTGAGTGGAAATTGGATGTTAGTTGTGGTATTCACAACCACAGCTTATTCGAAAACTTGCACGGACACTCTTATGCCGGAAGATTATCAAAGGAGGATGTTTCCTTTGTTCACACTATGAAGAAAGCAATGGTGAAACCAAGGGCAATTCTAAGAGCATTGAAGCAAAAGGACCCGTCTAATGTAACTGGTATGAAGACAGTTTACAATACTATCTCTAAGTTAAATTTCAATGAATTGGATGGGAGATCTCAATTGCAATCATTGTTCGTCAAGTTGAAAGAAGATGAATACCTCTCGTACCATAGATCGAACGAGTTGAATGCGATTACCGACTTGTTTTGGATCCACCCGAAATGCATTAAGTTGGCACAGTCGTATCCGTACGTATTCGTCATCGATTGCACGTACAAGACCAATCGTTACGGACTCCCATTTCTTGAGATTGTGGGTTTTACTTGTACTAACAAGACGTTCTCAATTGCCTTTGCATACTTGGACCACGAAAAGACGGAAAATTTTGAATGGGCGTTGCGTTGTTTGAAGGAGGCCATGACCAGTTGTCCTCGGCCTAATTGCATTGTAACAGATCGAGATTTGGGTTTAATGAAAGCAGTGGCCAATGTGTATCCATCGAGTCATCACTTGCTGTGTCGGTGGCATGTGAACAAGAATATAGTGGCCAATTGTAAGAAATTGTTCCCAAAGGACATCACCAAATGGAAGCAATTTCAGTCGAGTTTTTCGGCTCTTATTGAAAGAAATACCATAGAGGAGTTCAATGAGGATTGGGAGGATTTGAAAAGAACATTTATCGGTTATCTCCCGGCTATAGAATATGTAGCTAATTCATGGTTGGATCCGTACAAGGAGAGACTTGTATCGGTGTGGAAAAATAAGTATACTCATTTTGGAACGTACACTTCTAATAGGGTGGAGGGGGCACACGAACGAATGAAAAGGGATGTGCGTAATTCAACTGGCACATTTGTGGATTTGTATACGAAAGTCCACAATCAAATTGTCGAACAACACAATGACATCAAGGCTTCCTTTGAAGTAAGTAAAAATACTTACGAGCACACTTTCAAAACGTTGATATACAATGATCTTCGTGGAAGTATCTCAAAATACGCTCTGCAACTACTCAAAGTTGAGGTGGACAATGCGAAACTATTGCAACCGAGCGATATGGGTTGTAGTTGCGCCATCCGAACAACCAAAATATTTTCAATTAAAACAACCAAAATCCATATAAAACTAAATTAAAAAACAAGTAAATCAAATAAAATCAATCAAACAACATCCATCTAAAACAATACAAGACTAATCCTGTGTTTTTTTCTTCCTACTAAACACTCGTTTCACAACCGCCTGTGGGGCATCGGACGAGCTCGATGGCGGTGGAATTGGCCCTATCGAGCTACCTGGAGGTGGTGGTGGGGCATCCGACGAACTCGAAGGAGGTGGAAGTGGGGCATCCGGCTCGATCAATCTGACAATATCATTTAGGGTCCCCCACATGACCGTATGAGCGTCGGATGGCGCAAGTCCCCGCACCTCGCTAAGTGTACCCTTCACCAACTCCAAAATTTGTGAAAGTTGGACATCCTTATCTCTACCACCCCCTGGACGAGCTTCATGGTCTCGAGGTCGATCCGCCTGGGGTCGAGGTGGATGGGCTCCATGCCTACTCAGTTGTAACATGCATCTGGGTCGGAACCAATTCATGTAGTCCGGCGAAGTGTCCGCCTCCCCGAGTTCAACTTCAACGGACCTCGACTCCTCGTCCAGACAATACTCCTCCCACCGATCAGAGAATCGTTCGCCGTACGCAACGAAAATTGAGTTCTGGACCGGTCGACCTTTGCTAACTAGAGCTTTGTACATATCTTTTGACATGTATGCACGACCTGGAATGATTTGCACCCAGTTGAACTGCCTCAACACTCTGTCCGGATGATATGCCTCGAAGTGGTCCATGCAACATATCATCCCACTAAACCACGCAGAATCTGGCATCGGGAAACGATCACGAATAGCCGTATACGGTGCCCATAAAACCTAGTAAAATAAATAAAAAACTAGATTTATAAACCTACTTAAGTAGTAATAACAAACTATTAAACTGGTATTTTACCTGATCGGGGATCAAATCATCTAATCGAGATCGCAGGTACGACGCTCGTTCAGGCGTTGAAGTAGTCTTTGACTGAGGCTCCCATCGGCTCGCTAATGGCCCCTCGAATTCCGTCTTCAATGTGCCACCCGCCAAATAAGGAAAGTGCTCGTAAATCCATGACTGAAAGAGCGTCAGCCAGCCAGCCATCGAGTTCGTTGATTTTTGTGAGGCTGAGGAAAGCTCATCGTACAACCGGCAAAGACATGCAGTGCCCCAAGCATACTCGCCGATCCGATCCAAATCAGATACAAGATTTAGATACTCCACGCTTACCATGTTGCCTGTCTTGTCGCACAGTATAGTACACCCGAGCAAAAATAACAAATACGCCCGAATGGCGTATGTCCTCTTCTCCGCACTATCTCTCCTGGTCACTTTGCTAAATTTAGCCTTCAACCATTCCAACTTGACCGCTTTCTTCTTGTTAACATCGTCCGGGTACTCACCTAGCAACTCGAACATCAAACTATTGGGGATTGTTTTGGAATCACGGACCAAACGCTCGCAAGATACGGTACGCCCAACAACTAGCAAACCGACCAACGTACTCACATCGTCAAGTGTGATGGTCATCTCTCCAACAGGTAAGTGAAATGTGTTGGTAGCTGGCTGCCATCTCTCTATGAAGGCTCTAAGTAGATGGCCGTCCACTGTGTTGTACGATGCCTGTACAACTGGCATTAAACCACATCTTTGTACTACCTCTGTAATGAACGGCGCCGGCTCCCAACCTTTCAAAGTTCCTGTGTGATTTCGTATTCGAAATTCTGAGCCGCGCTCCGAACGATCTGGCCCTCCGTTCACAATATGATAAGCAATGTGCTTATCAAATTTTGTGTACAATTCCGGTATCTCGGGACCTCGGACCGGTTCGTTGCTCGAATCACCAACTTCTACAGTCGAAGGTAGAGCCGGCACCGGATTCGTTGACGAAGAACCCTCTCCAGACTTCTTCTTGGTCGTGGTCTTTTTCTTGGTCGTGACTGCTATGCCCTTGCCTCTATCTGATAATTCCTTCCTCTTCTTACGGTTCGAGACAGTCGGAGGTATACGAGGTTCACGTGGTTCTTCCACTGCAAAATAACACACAAATAAAAATTAATATACATAATATAAACACAAGCAAAAAAAAAAAAAAAAAAAATTTCACAGTTCAAATTCGACAGCTTGCTGTCGAAATTTGGAAGAGTTTTCGACAGCAAGCTGTCGAATTTGAATTGAATTTTCGACAGCTACTTGTCGAAAATTCGACCAATTTTCGACAGCTTGCTGTCGAATTACAAAAATTCCAAATTCAACAATGTCACCATTTTCGACATTTACATGTCGATTTTGGATGAATTTTCGACATTAACCTGTCGAAAATTCATCGAAAATCGACATATACAGGTCGAAAATGGTGAACGAAGAACCGACCCACGAATCTCAAATCAATGCTCAAATCGACTGAAATCAGATGCACCCATTACTAATTAACGATCATTCTAACCTAAAACAACCAAATCCTAATTACCCATATCAAACAATCAAATCTTAAATAAATATTAAAGAAAAAAAAATCGAAACAACTATAACTTACTATTCGAAGACGACGACGGCGACGGCTTTGGGCGACGTTGGGCGGCGTTCGGCGGTGTTTGGCGTCGGCGTCCGGCGGCGGCGATGGTTGGAGCGGCGGCGGCGGCGTCGGGCGGCGTGGGAGGGGTGGACGTCCGGCGGGTTTTGTGTTTGAATTTTTTTTTTCTTTTTTTTTTTTATTTGGTTTTCAAATAGGTAATTTCAAAGAAAATTGATGTAATTAGTATTTTGTATGAAAGGGTATTTTTGTACTTTTATTTTTATTTTGGTATTAAAGTAAGAAAAAAATTATAAATATGTACTCAATTGTGGTTTTCAACTTGGTAGTATTCAACTAAGCAAAAATTAGTATTCAAAATAGTTGCCCCCTATATATAATTCAAGATTGATGATGCTAGAATTAGATCACCTTAAATAGATGGAGTATGATGAGTTGGGAGAACAAAGTGGATCACTGGTTCACGTGCTTGATGACCTTGAGATACCTGCGATCATAGAACACGTAAACTTCGCTGGGGTTGATCCGGTGGAAACCCCTCCGACGCTCAAGTTAGGCATATGGATAGCAAAAGTTGGAGAGAGAATACGAACAGTTGTATTGTTCGAATATTGAACGTAGCTTGAGGAATGATTTAAAACATTTATTTATACCTCATTGATTGAGCTGGAATTTAATTAGTAGAGATTGTCGGGTCCAAACATTATTGGAAGGTGATTGAGCCTCGGTGGTAGTCATCTTCAATATTGAGCTCGTGACCAAGTAGATAAAGAAATTATAAGTCCATTGGGTTGCCCGCATATCAAAGATGATTGCGGAATTAAAAGTATATCTGGAATTTGCAAGATATGCAGTTTCAATCCAAACGCCTTCTTCAAATACAATTATCATATGGGTAAAATTGGTATTTTTTACGAGTATTCCGTGAAATAAAAAAAGCTTCTATTAAAATTCACACCATAAGGGTGACAATAAAAGATCGACAACAAATTGCGGGATTTGTTTGTTGTAATTATAAATAAATGAGGAGTTTTTTTGTAAATTAATCTTAGTTCAGGATTTCTCGTAATTGAACCCTACCTAAAGGGGTATTTTTGTACCTAAATAAAACAAAAGAAACATTCCCACTTTTTTCTAATTCTAACATTCCCACATTTTTTGTCCTGCAAGGGATGACCTAGCGGTTGGAGCAAGTGAGCATGTTTCAATTGACCCAAATTCGAATCCCCTTGTCAACGGTCGCTAGATCAAGCTTGTCACACATAGCTAGCCTAATATAGTTTATATCTCTCGTATGGTTTGCAAGCTACTATACGAGAGTGTAGATTTATCCAGTGCACCTATATGATTGGTTGCGGGTTCCTTCTTTACCCAAAAAAAAATCCCTTATAGATTTACCTACAAAATCACTAACAATACCAAAAGCAGACAAAACTAATAGTGAAGCTAAAGCACCTGATTCCTTACCAATACTGAAACAATAACCACAAAGAAAAATACATGCATGCATGTTAATTGAAAAAAAAAAAAAAAAAATCCTCTTTCTAGATAGATAGCTAAGCAATTAATAATTTTGATCAAATGATGAATGCCTCCAAGAACTCAGCATCGTCTTCCATTGCATGCATCGTCTCCGGCGCCAGGCAAGCTTCAACGTCGATTCCACCGCCTTCAGCCGCCGGAAAAGTCGTTATCTTCCCTTTCCCACTTCTCACCGCTAGCGGTTTCCCCCATCCGAAATCGCTGCCGTACACATTGTGCCGAGGCGAACTTGTTATCAATACGTTACTAATAATATTTCCTCAACATTGTTCGTTTCTCAATCCAATCTTCCACAAATTTGATCACTTCCTCTCTATTCTGCTTAGCAACAAACGCGTTGATCTTCAGCCCTGCGTACCCTAACCCATTCTGCAAGAGCTCGGTTTCGCTAATCGAAGTTTTGGCAATGTAAGCTCCGTTCCCAAAGTAGCCATCGGCCAATGGGATTCTTGCTCTTGCACCGATTAGTAGACTGATGCTGCAACCTTCTTCTAGTGATCTAATTTGCGTACGGCAGTTATTGCGAATATTATTACGTGCTATGCTTCGCCATAAGTGAGCACATACAGCTTGTAAAGATGATATTACTATTTCGTCCCTTCCAGCTTCGGAGTTGGCCTTGGCTTTGAGTTTAGCAACACTTTCTTTGCTAAAGTGGAAAACCCTGTGCAGCAAAGGAGGCGACGGCATAACATGGTTTCTTTGCAAGAGAATTTGCTCCAATGGAGGAAGAGGAATATTAATTAATATTACCACCATTGCTAGGAAACCAAGGCTCGAACAGTGGCATTTTCGATATTTTATCGAAGCAAGCGAGATATCTCTGACCAAGAGTTGATGAAATGCCAGAAAGATGTGCCATCTATTACAGCGTGATTTGCCGTGCAGCTTATGAAGAAGCCATCCACAAGCTCTGTCACCTGCACACCCAACAAAGGCTTCGAAATTCCCTCGCAATTTGCGACTCCGTCGAGTGAGAAAAAGGAAGAGACTATTTCAGGTCTGTACTTTCGCTCCAAGATGTCGGAAACACACACTTCACCGGCGACTGCGTGAGTGAACTCAGCACCGGAATTGTTGCAGTCCACGAAGAAACAGGTGGTGGTAGTGTTTTCAACGCTGGTGGTGGTGGTGGCGGCGGCTAGTCGCCGGGTGTAAAAAAGGCTAGTGTGAGCGAGAGCGAGTTCTTGAGGTGGTCAATAATGGTGGTTCTTTGGAGGAGTTGTTGATCATGAGATTGTGCAGGCTTGTGAAATAAGATCTCTTTCTGAATCGGGTCGAGTAGGAGGAATTGCAAATCCCATGGAGTTAGCTCCATTCTCGACATGCCGCCACCTGTATTCATGTCATTGGCTGCCATTGGAACAAGACAAGAAGATTTAACTTCAACTTTTGCCATTGGTTACAAGATTATTACATGAAATACACGATGATGATAATTAAAATACCATTAAAACAAGACCAACCTCGATATTCTTAATAGGAAAAATGTAAGCATCTACTATTTTAATAAATTTAATTAATGCGTTAAACGAAGTGATAAGGGTTGGTGAGGGTACATCTTACGATAATTAATTGAGTATGAATTTTTTGAAACCTTCACAGCTTCACGTTTTGAGATTCTATTGTAATTAAATTTCAAGATATAGTGTTTCGTAGGGTCTTATAATTAAGGGGGCTAATTGAAATATTTTTTAAATAATATAATTTATTTATTTATTTTAGTTGGTTTAGAAATATTAAATGGCGGCTTATATTCAATTCATTTACTTACCATCTATCATATATAAATAATATCTCTAGTGTAACATTTCAAATTAGTAGCAACAACCAGTTCAAGTTATATTTTATTTTCTTTTAATTTAGGAGCAATTTGGACAATTTCATAGTTTTTCTTAGAGTTTTTGAGGATCCGTTATCTCGATGGTGATAGTTTCAATTTCGCAAACATGAGGGGGGTTCTCGTAATCTAGGTATACCTTAGGGGGTTCTCGTAAAATAATCTCGAGGGGATGGCTAAAGGAGATAAAATCATCATGTATAAATTGAAATCACAGTAGCTAAGAAATTTTGGAATGCGCACTTGAAACAGGGGATAGAATCAGCAAGGGGATATACCTGATAGATATGCTTCTGAATCATCTCTAAAGTCTCGTGTGCAACATCATTTCACCTACAGATTGATTAGAGCAACATACGTGGTTATCACAAAAGCACCACTGCCTTTCAGCCTCGATCGTAATTAACAAAATGGTCAAACTTCGTCTAATCATTAAAATCATGATACACGCTTATAACACAGTGTAAATAAACAGGCATGAATCCTGTTATTCAAGCACTACTAACAAATTCTTTCAACCTATGGATAATCTCAGCTAACTGTTAACTGCTGAACTACAATACTCGAGGCTGAAAAAATGATGTTTGATCACAAAAACAGTAATAACTTTTCAACAAAGAATATATATATATATATATATATATATATATATATATATATATATATATGTGTGTGTGTGTGTGTGTGTGTGTGTGTGTGTGTGTGTGTGTGTGTGTGTGTGTGTATGTAAAGTAAGAAAAGTGAAGATGTGAATATCGTAATGGGATTCCTACAGAAAACATTGATACTAATGGACTGATAAAACATTTAAAAAAATGTCTCGATTGTAATTGAAATTTGAATCATTTTGTGCGAATCCCAAATCTAATTAGCTCAACTGATTTCTGCAATGACAAATTAACTTTATAGAGTCAACAGCCAATTAAAGCAGATGAAGAAAATAAGTGTAATCTGGTATCCGATATGATGGTACAGGTTTTAAAAATGCTTGTTCCCACCCTTTTATGGTTTTCTTTCTAGTGAAAGGCCCAAAGCCCATCAGTGCAATAAATTACGGAGAAAAAAAGACTGTGCCAGGTTATTGAGTTACCTGGTTTCACCATGCGAAAATAAACTTTTCCAACCATCGTTTTCTTGTTGATCTGGGGAACAACCTGAATATTTCATGGCTTCGTTTCGGGTGAGTGCAGCGGCATAATTGTTTTGTACTGAGAAAGGCAAAGATTAAGCATCCACGGAGCATCAAGCCTCAAATTGGGAAGCGGCGTTGCTGATTTTAGATCCTTCAGGTGAAATATGTCCGCATCTGCACATGATTATACCCGTTAACTCTCTTAAAAACGGTTTAAATTTGGAAAAGGTGATCACTAAGCTTTAAAGACAATACGGCTTCGTCTCAATGAGTCAAAGAGCCCTTTTAAATGACCCCCAACACAAACAAACTGAGCAATATGTGCCTTCTGAAAAGCACATCTATTCTGTCTTACATGTATACTTTATTTTCAGACAGCTAATGTACTGAAAACACCACATTATGGTTACATATGATAAAACATATGTTTTCATGATCTGGAGGAATGTGCATCAAAGATTTTTAACAGTCATTACAACAATCACTAACCAAAGACTACAGAAAGAAAGCAATAGAACAATTCCCACTGATAGTGGACAAATAAGCTAACATTTATTCTAGAAATGTACGTAATAGAAGATATCAAAATACTACATTTTCTGATGCTGCAATAAGTAAACTTAAGGTTTCAAACAATTTCTTATTGGTTAGAATGTTTCCATCTATACTGGCTTACACATACTTTACTTTCAGAAAACTATGAAGTGAATATGTGGAATGCAACACTATAGGGGTTATGTTATGTCGCGAAATAGAAGAGTGTGCCAAGGATTTTTAACAGTCATACAACAATTATTAACCAAACATTGCTTAGAAAAGCAAGAGAACACTTACCACTTAATCTCTTAAGGTAGATCAACAAACAATTGTTTTGAATTTGGATCCCCAGAATTGCCTGTTCACAAAGCAGTTACACGCCTGGCCATCTTTTCTAGTAATTCATCCACCATAGCTGTGTTTGAATTAGATGCAAAAGCATCTATTAAAGCTTTATAAACGTAAGTATCAGGTAACATCTTCTTCTCTTCCATCTTCTGCAAATAGATCAGCGCAACTTCTGGCTTCTGGCACTTGCAAAGCCCACGAATAAGAGCCATATAAGCAATTCTATTCGGATCACATCCCTTGTGCTCCATTTCAGCCCAAAATTTAAGAGCTTCGTCTGGTTTTCCAACATTGCACAACCCATCTACTAAAGTTGTGTAGGTTACAACATTGGGTTTGTGTTCTTCCTCTATCATCCTCGAAAAATATAGTACAGCCTGATCAGTATTGCCATCTTTGCACCAACCATCAATTAGCAAGTTGTAGGTGATTACTGATGGAACGAGTCCCTTAGCACGGATTTCAGTCAGAATATCCTCAGCTTCTGTTGTCCTTTTGGCCTTACAAAGCCCCTTGATAATAGTGTTGTAAGCAACTACGTCTGGACAAAAACCTCGTCCACAAATTTCTTTGAATAGCTTTAAACCTCGATCCACTTCATTTATATTCAGGAAACCATCAATAGTCGCCGAGTATGCAATCATATCAGGGAGGAAACCTTCTTTTGTCATGTCAGCAAGGAAATCATAGGCTTCAACTGCCTTTCCATGTTCACATAGTTTCTTGACAAGCAGTGTGTAATTTTTTATCCAGGGCACATGCCCAGAAACACGCATCTCCCTTATCAAATCAAGAGATCTTGTGATATTCTCTTGTCTGCATAAGCACCCAAGTATGCAATTGAAGGTGAAATGTGTTGGACGGAATTCTGTCTCCTTCATCTCATTCAGGAGAACGAAGCATTCATCCAACCTATCAGCATTGCTTAAGAAATGGATTAAATTATTGAAAAGTAAAACACTCCTTTTGCAACCATATCGACCCATGTCCTGGAAGAGTTCTAGAGCCATATCTAACTTACCAGCACTGCATAAGCCGTCAATTACAGTTTGAAAACAAGTTGTATTAGGCATTTCATTTATCAGAGATATTGTATCAGCCTGGCAATTTCCATTTATTCTAGATAGGGTACTTGCCTTCAGCAATTGATAAGCCTTTTCGACATAACCACCATTAACAAGACCTGTCAATACAGAATTATACAGCAGCATTCTTTTCTCGACATCCAAATTCATCCAAGTATCTTCAAGCAATTGGATCATGACTCTCTCTTCCGGGACACATAATAAAAGCTGGCATATTATTCGCACATCTGGAGAAATTCCGGATTCCCGCATGTGCATGTACAACACGAGAGCCTTTTCTATCTCCTTAATCTTGCACAATCCTCTAATTAGCACATCATAAACAGAAATATCCGGCAGATATCCAAGTTTTCTCATTTTATAATATAGTTCTAGAGCTTTATCCACTCTGAACTCCCTCACGAACCCATGAATCAAAACACATAACGTCTTCTCGTTCAAGCTAACCTTGAGATTACTCTCAGCCCACTCAATCAACTCAAAAGCCGTATCTACCTCGTTGTACTTGCTATAAGACAGAACTAAAATAGCCAAGATATGCTGATCAACCCATCCCTTATCATTCAGATCATTAAAAACCATAAGAGCCTTATCGAACTTTCCAGCATTGCAGTAGCACTGCAATACTGGAGTCAAGGCATGCTTATCAATAGGCCAACCCAAATTTCTCATCTCATTCAACCTATACTCCAACAAACCAACATCACCGACCTTCGCAATAACCTCCAACAAACAGTTATAGCTGTAGCTATTCAAAACGCAAACTCCAGAAACTTGCACTTGATCAAACAAAGAATTAGCTTCTTCAACTAGACCCTGACTACCTAGACACCTCAGAAAATACCCGAAAGCCCCCGGCGTCCAAAAACTCGAGGAATTCAATAAATTCACAGCAAGATCCCTCAGTGCGGCATTTTGTCGAGCACTTGAGAGGATCCCAGCCATAGCATTGTATGCATAACAGCTGTGCGAGTATCCTTCTTGATTCGAAGCCCAGTTGAAGAAAACATGAGCTAATCTCCAATCCCTGAAAGATTTCAAGACGGTTTCAACTACTTCAGGGGTAAGCTTTGAGCTCAATTCTTGAAGCTCAGGGGATTCTAAACAAAAGGGTCTTTTGTTAAAGGCGGAGATAAGGGATGCTTCAACTGGGCTTATCAAAGCATTGCTGCAAATGTGCTTCCTTTGTACCAAACAAATGCTGTAATTTGTGTTCATACAGATTGTTGAGGTGATTGAACTCTGGTTCTTGAAGAGAAGAATAAACCGCCGAGCCGTTTTAGGGATTCGGGTTACACAAATTGCCATTTGAATCGAACTGAGTGTTCGATTGCGGCGGTAAAAAAAGAATCAGTCAGATTTTTCTCATCAGAATATATAAATTAGTGTTTTGGCAGAGTGTAGTTTGTTTCTCTGCCGTGTTTTCCCCTGCGTAGAAGCTGCACAGCGTTTTCGGTTTTCCTAATGGGAGATTAAGCAAATAAATTCATTATTTATTCACTTAATTTCAGCGAATAAATAAATATAAGGGTAAATAGCACTTAAACCCATGTGGCTACAAGATTTTACAAATGAGCCCCTTATGTTCGTAATATCAGCGCATACACCCCTTATGGTTTAGTGAAGGTAGTCTTCGTTAATTTTTCCGTCAAACTTAACCGCACGTGTTCAAACTTCAAAGTAATTTTTTTTAAATAACCTCCTTGTGCTTACATATTCTCTTCCATTTTTGCAGATGGAACTAGGGGTGTAAACGAGCCGAGCTCGAGCCGAGCTCGCCTCTTTTGGCTGGCTCGAGCTCGAGCTCGAGTTTATTTTGTCGAGCTCGAGCTCGAGCTCGAGCTCGCGAGCTCCTCTTGTTTTGGCTCGAGCTCGAGCTCGTGTCAATTTTGTCGAGCTCGAGCTCGAGCTCGAGCCCATTGTCTTTTTTTTTTTTTTTTTTAATATTTTTTTAATTATTATTTTATTATTAAAAATTATTTAAAAAAATAAAAAATAAAAACAAAATTGTAATTATATATATTTTTAATATTTGTATTTATTTCTATAATATTTTACATTATTATACATTATATAAATAAAAATAACATATAAAAAATAAAAATAAAAATAAAAAAATAATAATAAATCCGACTCGCGAGCCGGCTCGCGAGCTCATGAACAACTGAAAACCAGCTCGAGCTCGGCTCGTCAGAAAGCTCGAGCTCGCGAGCCCGAGTTCGAGCTTTTTACGAGCCGGCTCTTCGAGCTCACGAGTCGGCTCGGCTCGTTTACACCCCTAGATGGAACCCCTTGAAATTTGACACAGGAGGTTAATTTTGACGAAAAAACTAGCAGAAATTACCCCATAAACTACAAGGGGGTTATGTGCTGATATTACGAGCATAATGGGGTCATCTGCAAAAGCTTGTAACCACAGGGGAGTTAAGTGATATTTACCCTAAATGTAATTGTTATTTGCTCAACGGCTCATTCGACCCTTTACCGGGGGATGAACATTGGGTGGGTCTCCAACTCCCCTATGAAATTATTTAGGGATAATTACATTTTTCGTCCTTATACTTTACCACTTATTCGTTTTTTGTCCATAAACAAGTTGGAGTGACATTATTCGTCCCTAATCATGCCATTTTTAGCAGTTTCCGTCATGCCGTTAATTCTTGCAGTTACTTTGGATGGAAATCTGACGTGGACCTGAAAATCTCAATATATGCTGCTTACATGGACGATTAATTCACGTGGCCACTCACATAAATTTATGCTGCTGCTGTTGATATGCTTTGTGAAACCAACTCATATTAACTCAAATTACCATGCATTGGCACCCATCAAAACTCATCTCTAAACTTTGCTAGAGAGAACGAGCCACCATGCATATTCCCAAAATACCCATTTCAACTTTGCAAACGAGCAACCACCATGCAAGAGATCCATTCTCACCTAATTAAGAGGAATTTCTCAGAATTGACTGTGAACGATACAATTGTCGGATGAATAATATTTATTTCGACTTTGCATGAAATTTCCATGTTTAAACTCAAAACATACAGTGAAAAAACCTTTTGCAATCTGTGCGCGTACACGCACTTTAGAATCTATATAATATATAAATTGAAACTCTCATGGTCTAGAATTACGACATGTGTCATCCATGTCACCATCCACGTAGGCATCCTAATCATCTGCCATGTGTCATTACATATTACATATATAATATCTATTTAATTATAACTTTCCATAAAGTGATATTAGATTATATCATTTCCTTAATATCATAATGTCATAAATGACATATTTTATGAGAATTACATATTTCCATAATATAATATATATTATTATGGTAATCATTAATTATGTCATTTAATAATTATTAAAATAAATTAATCATATTTTATGTAAAAGACTTGGTACGTAATATCATATATATATATATATATATATATATATATATATATATATATATATATATATATATATATATATATATATATATATCTTCATAATAAATGACATATTCCGTTATATCATATATATTTTATGGTAATTATTAAATGACATTTTTTTAAATATAATTAATTTGTAAACATCACACTATTTTAGTAACAAGTATTACTCAATCCATAATTTGTTCAATTATTATTCTTACATACTATAATAAAATAGTTTTAATTGTATCAATTTAATGCGTATAATTTATTTCCTTAAAGATATATATTATTTACCTTTTATTACATAAAGCATAAGTATAAATACTTCACTCCACATCCATTATTACCCATTCATATAACAAAGCACAAGACAAGAAAAAAAGGTTTTATACCCAGATTCTATTCTTTTATTTATTGTAGTTAATTTTCAATTTTTTTTTATATATTGTTGTTTATACCCTAATTTTTTTTTTGTATGGTTTTTCGTTCAACTTTTAGGTTAGTAAATGTGTGTTGTCTATGGAACTATAAAGAGTGTGTTGAATCAAGGTAGATGGTGGTATAATGGGTGTGCGAATGAAAAGTGTTACAAAAAAGTTGCACATGATTCTGACAAGTGGTACTGCAAAAATTGCAACAAAAGTTGGACGTCGCCGGAAAAAACGTAAGTTCATATTTAACTAAGTCAACAAGTCGATGTGTTTATTCATAAATCATTTTTTTTATACATGTTCTTTACATTGTTAGGTATTATTACATTAACCAATTTAAATCAGTTATAAAATCGAGATGATCGCGATGGATGACACAAATGTTGCATCATTCATCGCCTTTAGCAAAGAAGTGGAAAAGTTAGTTATTGATATCGGGCTTTAATTCGTATCATGGAAGAAATAGTAAGTAATTAAATCTACCTATAAAATTATAATATATTTTTGCATGTTTATTAAAATACGTGTAG
>NW_012193091.1:3207-60665 GCF_000504015.1 Erythranthe guttata
ATAATATATATATATATATATATATATATATATATATATATATATATATATATACTAGTGTAGAGCACCACGCAATGCGCGGTGCCGGGTGCCTCGAGTGAATACAAGAACTTATCGTATTATGTATTTTCGACATACTTTCATATATCGATTTTTAGGCTGCATTTTTTTTATCTTTTTTTTACGATTAGGTAAAATTTGTGTCAAATGTGGCGATGGGAAGTGACGATTTAAAGTTGTCTACAGAGGGTGTTGTGGGGTTCACTCCCTTGGAAACAAGGGAATTTGCTGGTGCACAAATGATTGTCAAAATACAAACTCGTTTATGTGTTAACGATAGCTGATTAATCAGGAGTTAATTTTTCTTCCTTCTGTTAAAGGCTATCTGAATGACGGCGCGTGCGATGCGAAATAGGTATATAATATAGGGACCAAAAATCGTAAAAATTGATCTATTTGTTGAGATTTAAGATTTATTTAACATTTGAATCGACATAGATATGAATGAATTGAATCGTAAGATTTGAATCGTAAATCATAAGGTTTTATGCTCGGTATTGCGAATTCTCGTAAATGTAGCGGATATTTTGGATATTGAAAGAGAGATCCACTTTGGGGTTAAATTTGCAATTTGGGTGGAGCGGATAGGAAGATGGAGTAAGTATAAGGGTGATTCTGCAGTTTTCAAAACTGTTTGAGCCAGGGAGGTGGATGTTTTGAAATTACAAATTGACCTCCACTTGGGGGGGCATTTCCGGTTTAAGGACCAAAATTAAAAATGGTATATAATATAGGGAAAAAATGTAATTATCACAAGTTTATTATAAATAATATAATAAAAAAAATCTTTCATAAATCATAAATTGTAAAATTTGATCGATTTGTTGATATTTAAGATTTTTTTGAACTTTGAATCGACTTAGGTATGAACGAATTGAATCGTAAGATTTGAATCGTAAATCATAAGATTTTAAACTCGGAATTGTGAATTTTCGTAAATGAGTCACACACGATTATAGCCGAGGAGTCGTAGAAGCATACTGCGTTGGTGGTGGATATTTCGGATATTTCAAGAGAGATTCGCTTTGGGGTTAAATTTGCAAATTAGGTGGAGCGGCTCGGAAGATAGAGTAAATAGGGTGATTCTGTAATTTTCAAAACTGTTTCAGTAAGGGAGATGGATTTTCAGAAATTACAAATTAACCCCCACTTGGGGCATTTCTGGTTAAGGACCAAAATTATATATATATATATATGGACTAAAAATCGTAAAATTTGATTGATTTGTTGATTTTAAGATTTATTTTAACATTTGAATCACATAGATATGAATGAATTGAATCGTAAGATTTAAATCGTATATCATAAGGTTTTATGCTCGGTATTGAAAATTCTCGTAAATGAGACGGGTATTTTGGATATCGAAAGAGAGATCCACTTTGAGGTCAAATTTGCAATTTGGATGGAGCGGGTAGGAAGATGGATTTAAGTATAAGGGTGATTCTGCAATTTTCAGAACTGTTTGAGCGAGGGAGGTGGATTTTTAGAAATTACAAATTGACCTCCACTTGGGGGCATTTCCGGTTTAAGGACCAAAATTAAAAATTGTATATAACATGGGGACAAAAGCCGTAATCATCACAAGTTTATTATAAATTATATAATGAATTTAAAGTTTTCCTAAATCGTCAAATTTGATCCATTTGTTGATATTTAAGACTTATTTTAACTTTTGAATCGACTTAGGCATGAATGAATTGAATAGAGTTTTGAATCGTCAATCATTTGATTTTATACTCGGTATTGCGAATTTTCGTAAATGAGTCACACACGAATATAACTGAGGAGGAGTCAAAGCATACTGCGTTGGTGACGTATATTTCGGATATTGCAAGAGAGATCCAATTTGGGGACAAATTTGCAATTTGGGTTGTGGGGCTGGGAAGATGGAGTAAGTATAGGTCTAATTCTGCAATTTTCAAACTGTTTTAGTCGGTGAGGTGGATTTCCAGAAATTACAGATTGACCCCCACTTGGGGGCATTTCCGGTTTAAGCACTAAATTAAAAAATGGTGTATTATTAAATTAAAAATGGTATATAATATAGAGACAAAAACTGTAATTATCACAAGTTTATTATAAATAATATAATAAATTAAAGTTTTCCTAAATCGTAAATCGTAAAATTTGTTGATATTTAAGATTTATTTTAACTTTTGAATCGACTTAGGTATGAATGAATTGAATCCTAAGATTTGAATCGTAAATCATAAGATTTTAAACTCGGTATTGCGAATTTTCGTAAATGAGTCACACACGATTATAGCTGAGGAGTCGAAACATACTGCGTTGGTGGCGGATGTTTCAAATATTGCAAGAGAGATCCACTTTGGAGTTAAATTTGCAATTTGGGTAGCGCGGCTAGGAAGATGGAGTAAGTATAGAGGTGATTATGCAATTTTCAAAACTTTGTCGGACAGGGAGGTGGGTTTGTTGTCTTAAATATCAACAAATCGAGCAGATTTTTCGAATTACGATATAGGAAAACTTTAATTTATTATATTATTTATGATAAACTTGTGATAATAAATGTGGCGGATATTTTGGATATTTAAAGAGAGATCCACTTTGGGGTCAAATTTCCAATTTGGGTTAGGGACCAAAATAGTAATTATATCACGTTAATTATAAATAATATAATACATTATTGTTTTCTTAAATCGTAAATCGTACAATTTGATCGTTTTGTCGATATTTAAGATTTATTTTAACATTTGAATCGACTTAGGCATGAATAATTGATTCGTAAGAATTGAATCGTAAATCAAAAGATTTTAAACTTGATTTTGCGAATTTTCGTAAATGAGTGACACGCGATTATAGTTGAGGAGTCGAAGCATACTGCGTTGGTGGCGGATATTTCGAATATTGCAAGAGAGATCCACTTTGGTGTTAAATTTGCTATTTGGGTGGAACGACTGGGAAGATGGAGTAAGTATATATAACGGTGATTCTACAATTTTCAAAATTGTTTCAATCAAGGAAGTGGATTTCCAGAAATTACAAATTGACCCCCACTTGGGGTACATTTCTTGTTTAAGGACCAAATTAAAAAAAATGTATTTAATATATGGACCAAAAATCGTAAAATTTGATCGATTAGTTTATATGTAAGATTTATTTTAACATTTGAATCGACATAGATAAGAATGAATTAAATCGTAAGATTTGAATCGTAAATCATAAGATTGTATGCTCGTTATTGCGAATTTTCGTAAATGTGGCAGATATTTTGGATAGTGAGAGAGAGATCCACTTTTTGGGGTCAAATTTGCAATTTGGGTGGAGCAGTTAGGTAGATAGAGTAAGTATAGGGTTGATTGTGCAATCTTCACAACTATTTCAACCAGGGAGGTGGATTTTCGGAAATTACAAATTGACCTCCACTTGGGGGCACTTCCGGTTGAAAGACCAAAATTAAAATTCGTATATAATATATGGACCAAATATGTAATTATCGCAATTTTATTATAAATAATATAGTAAATTAAAGTTGTCTTCAATTGTAAATAGTACAATTTGATCGTCTTGTTGACAATTAAGATTTGTTTTAACTTTTGAATCGACTTAGGTATAAGCGGATTGAATCGTAAGATTTGAATCGTAAACCATAAGATTCTAAACTCGGTAATGCGAATTTTCGTCAATGATATAAATAATATAATAAACTAAAGTTTTCTTAAATCGTAAATTGTATTTTTTTGATTGTTTTGTTGATATTTAAGATTTATTTTAACTTTTGAATCGACTTAGGTATGAACGAATTGAATCTTAAATCATAAGATTTTAAACTTGGTATTGCGAATTTTCGTAAATGAGTCACACGCGAGTATAGATGAGGAGGAGTCAAAGCATACTGCGTTGGTGTCAGATATTTCGAATATTGCAAGAGAGATCCACTTTGGGGTTAAATTTGCAATTTGGGTGGAGCTAGTGAGAAGATGGAGCAAGTATACGGGTGATTCTGCAATTTTCAAAACTTTTTAAGTCGGCAAGGTGGATTTCCAGAAATTACAAATTGACCCCCACTAGGGTGCATTTCTGGTTTAAGGAACAAAATAAAAAAACAAAAAAAAAAAAGTATAATAATATAGGGACCAAAAATCGTAATTTTTTATCGATTAGTTGATATTTAAGATTTATTTAAACATTTCATTCGACACAAATATGAATGAATTGAATCGTAAGACTTAAAATCATAAATTTTTGTGCTCGGTATTACGGATTTTCGTAAATGTGGCGGGTATTTTGAATAGTCAAAGAGAGATCCCCTTTGGGGTCAAGTTTGCAATTTGGGTGGAGCGGCTAAGAAGATGGAGCAAGTATATATAGGAATTATAGGGGTGCTTCTGCAAATTTCAGAACTATTTCAGCCAGGGAGGTGGATTTTCGGAAATTACAATTTGAACCCCACTTGGGGGCATTTCCGGTTTAAGGACCGATATTAAAAATGATATATAATACAGGGACCAAATCTGTAATTATCATAAGTTTATTATAATAATATAATAAATTAAAGTTTTCTTAAATCGTAAATCGTGAAATTTGATCGTTTTGTTGATATTTAAGATTTATTTTCACTTTTGGATTGACTTCGCTATGAACGAATTAAATTTTAAGACTTGAATCGTAAATCATGAGATTTTATACTTGGTATTGCGAATTTTCGTAAATGAGTCGCACGCGTTTATAGGTGAGGAGTAGTAAAAGTATACAGCTTTGGTGGCGGATATTTTGGATATTGCAAGAGAGATCCACTTTGGGGTTAAATTTGCAATTTGGGTGGAGCTGGTGGGAAGATGGAGTAAGTATACGGGTGATTCTGCAATTTTCAAAACTGTTTAAGTCAGCGAGGTGTATTTCAAGAAATTACAAATTGACCCCCACTAGGGTGCATTTGTGGTTTAAGGAACAAAATTAAAAAAAAAAAGGTATAATAATATAGGGACAAAAAAATCGTAAAATTTGACCGATTAATTGATATTGAAGATTTATTTTAACATTTCAATCGACATAGATATGACTGAATTGAATCGTAAGATTTGAATCGTAAATTATAAGATTTTGTGTTGGGTATTGCGAATTTTCGTAAATGTGGCGGATATTTTGGATAGTGAAAGAGAGATCCACTTTGGGATCAAATTTGCAATTTGGGTGGAGCGGCTAAGAAGATGGAGCAAGTATAGGGGTGATTCAGCAATTTTCAGAACTATTTCAGCTAGGGAGGTGGATTTTCGGAAATTACAAATTGAACTCCACCTGGGGGCATTTCCGATTTAAGAACCGATATTAAAAACTGTATATAATATAGGAACAAAAACTGTAACAATCGCAAGTTCATTATAACTAATATAATAAATTTTAGTTTTCTTAAATCGTAAAATTTGATCGTTTTGTTGATATTTAAGATTTATTTTTTACTTTTGAATTGACTTAGTTATGAACGAATTAAATTGTAAGATTTGAATCGTGAATCATAAGATTTTATACTTGGTATTGCGAATTTTCGTACATGAGTCACACACGTTTATAGCCGAGGAGTAGTAAAACCATACTGTGTGGGTGGTGGATAATTCGGATATTGCAAGAGAGATCCACTTTGGGGTTAAATTTGCAATTTGGGTGGAGCGGCTGGGAAGATGGAGTAAGTATAGGGGTGATTCTGTAATTTTCAAAATTGTTTCAGCCAGGAAGGTGGATTTCCAGAAATTACAAATTCACCCCCACTTGGGGTGTATTTCTGGTTTAAGGACAATTAAATAAAAAAAAAAGGTATAATATATAGGCACCGAAATTCGTAAAATTTGATCGATTTGTTGATATTTGAGATTTATTTTAACATTTGAACCGACATAGATATAGATGAATTGAATTGTTCTATTTGAATCTTAAATCATAAGATTTTATGCTCGGAATTGCGAACTTTCATAAATGTGGCGGAAATTTTGGATGTTGAAAGAGAGACCCACAGGGCAAATTTTCAATTTGGGTGGAGCGGGTAGGAAGATGGAGTAAGTATAG
Source organism: Erythranthe guttata (assembly GCF_000504015.1). The sequence continues at coordinate 9,289 of NW_012193091.1, forward strand.
GGGTAATTCTGCAATTTTCAGAGCTATTTCAGAGAGGTGAATTTTCAGAAATTACTAATTGACCTCAACTTCGGGGCATTTCCGGTTTAAGGACCAAAATAAAAAACTGTATATAATATAGGACAAAAATTGTAATTATCGCAAATTTATTATAAATAATATAATAAATTGCAGTTTTCCTAAATCGTAAATTGTAAAATTTGATTGTTTTCTTGATATTTAAGATTTATTTTAACTTTTGAATCGACTTAGGTATGAACAGTTTGAATAGTAAGATTTGAATCGTAAATCATAAGATTTTAAACTCGATATTGGAAGATGATTCTGTGGTTTTCAAAAACATTTCAGCCAGGTAGTTGGATTTCCAGAAATTTCAAATTGAGTGGTGCATTTATGGTTCAAGGACCAAAAGGAAAAGGAAAACTGTTTCAGTCAGGGGAGTGGATTTCCAGAAATTTTAAATTGACCCCACTTGGGTTGCATTTCTTGTTTATGGACCAAAATTAAAAAAAAATGTATGTAATATAGGGACAAAATCTGTAATTATCCCAAGTTTATGATAAATAATATAATAAATTAATTTTTTCGTAAATTCATTCCTTTCCTCCCAAAACCAAATTGGTAATCGTAAACCGTAAAATTTGATCGATTTGATTATATTTAAAATTTATTTTCACATTTGAATCGAGTCAGGTATGAATGAATTGAATCGTAAGATTTGAATCATAAATCATAATCCAATGTCATATAATTTCCCTGCACCAAAAGAATAAATAAAGAAAATCGCAAACTCGACATAATGAGAAATTCAAGCAACATATAACTGCTACTTGAAATTTATTTATACCCCTCCAAACCATTTGTAAAACATTCATCCGCATTGTCATTAGACTAACCATCTCCCACTATACAAGAATCTAGATACTGAAAATAGGAATATATATTTCATAATAATAATAGTAATAATAAAATCTTGATATAGGCTAATACCTATCCGTGCGAGCAAAACGTTCTTCGACGACATAACCATCACCGGGAGCTCCCTCAGCTTGCCCTTGAAGTTCATTTTTCCTATCAGAGCCATAGACAGGTAAAATGGCATAATTTACTTTTACTTTCCTAACATCGAATAAAATACGAGAAGCCAAAAATTACATTCAAACCTTGGGCCGAGGCAGTTACACACTGCAACCATCGCTTATTTCGTACCGCATGCCTTTATTCCGGTAGCCTTTAACGAAAGTTAGAACGACAGTGCATCGGAAATAGTTTAGTAGCTCTCTCTCATGTTGAACAAAAAGGGCATCGAAAATATTCTATTGCCCAAAATCAGAACTATAATGAGATCAGTAAACGATTAAATCTTAATGCAGGAATAATTTGCTCGAGGCACCTATGTGTTTATTTTTGTGCAAAACTGAAACACCTATTTTTACTTCACCTACAAAGAAGAAGAACCGCTATAAACATGAGCATAAAAGCATCGAATAAATGAATCGTTACCTTTCCTCTTACTGCAACACCCCCTCGCTTCTTAATGGAATTGAAAGGAGAGACATGGAGAACTATGGATTCAGTACCTGAGTTGTGTTAAAAGTTGGAAATATAGATACACTATCGTACGGCTTAAAAGTACCTTAACACCCCATTGAAGGACAGCTTTTTCGGTTGGAGATCCCGAAACCTCCATTGCACCCTCCTAAACACAACAAGAGATAAAAACTCGGTTAATGATCACACTCCCTTCCGAAGCACAGACATTTATTTACGAAAAGACTTGAAAAATCCATGCTCACATGCACTCATGTACTGATGAAAAGAATACATTAGATAGAAAAACACTGCAGGAAGTGTTCTGTGCAAGTCCCTCGTCTAGAAGAGAGGAAATTGTTGCATGCAACTGAGCACCGTCTTCAGGAGGATCCATCTTCTTTTTCCCAACATAAGCCTCAACTACAGTCATCTGTCGTACGTAGTTTGTCAAAGTTAGTTACACCAAAGTCGGAAAAAAAAAAAAGGACAGGGAAAGTAAAATAACCTGATTTAGTGTCAATGTTCCAGTCTTGTCACTGCAAATGGTTGTTGCAGATCCCATAGTTTCACAGGCGGAAAGTCTACGCACCTGAAAGATATGTTGAGTTAATAATAAAGCTGTAATACAATTGAATAAACTAAATATTCTGGGAAAGATGGAAGTAAAGTCGACATACCAAGGCCTTGTCAGCCATCATCTTTTTCATGGAGTATGCTAGGCTGTTATAAATTCAAGATAAATCGAAATCAAAATAAGGACAAAACGGCAACAATTGATGTACACAAAAGACAAGTTATGATACTCACGTCAAGGTTTCAGCCAACGGGAGCCCTTCCGGGACTGCAACCACCACTATCGTGACCTAAACGAAGGACTTCAGTCAATGAACAGAAAAAAAAAGGTTATCTAACGTATTCGCAATTACATATCAAAATGTAGAAACTTACAGCAGCAGTTATGATATGTATAACCCCATCAACTATTTCGCTAACACTGGTCTCTCCATGGACGAACTGAACAGATCCCTCGGGATTTTTTTACGTCCCCGTGAAAAATCTGAGGTAATTAATTTGTCAATGTTACTGATACTCAGAAAGTGCTCGTAGAATAAGATAACACGAAACACTGCCCAAATTACCTGATTAAGAGAATAATCAGCACGAAGAGAGCCACGGTGAGCCCAACGATGCCTATAAACGTTGCAACACCATTCAGGCGCACCTGTAATGTATCAACAGGATCCATACTTGGTTTTATTTATTTTCTTGTAGTAAGTAAACAATGAAAAGATGAACCGTTATATCCAATAAGTACCTGCAAAGGAGTTTCTTCACCGGTATCTTCTGAAATACTGGCCATCAACAATCCCCATTCGGTGTTGATTCCGACACCAGTTACCTGAAACAGAAATTTGAACTTGTTATAATTATTCAACATCTGAAATTGGAACAGAAATTAAGCGTGGTCGAAAATTCGTTTACTGGAGGTGGGAAAGTTTTATATCTTACCATCATTGTTCCGGCACCAGCTGCTACTTTGCAACCAGACATCAAAAATGGAGATTTGTGGTCTTTGTGGACCTGCAATAATGGCATTGTGTGTGAGAAATAAAATTATAATAATCTAATATTATAAAACCTTCAAAATAAAGTCTAAGCAGCTCACAATCTTGCTTTTTCCAGTCATGCTGGATGCGTCAATGGCGAGAGAATGTCCGCTTATCAAGATTCCATCGGCAGGAACCTGTGTAAAATACATTAGGAGACTCTTTTAGACAATGATGCGTGGTCCAAGAAAGTATAGCGAGTAAAATCGAATCTGTTATCACCTGATCACCAATCTTGAGAGGTATGACATCTCCAACCACAATCTCGTATATCGAAACCTTGTTTCTTCTGCCACCTCTGATCATCTGTACATATGTTTATCCATGAGAGTACTCTAAAGAGAACAATAGCAAGAAGGTAAAAGCTTGAATAATTGCGTGACTGGAATATTACCTCCAATTTGATGTTCTGTTTTTCTTCGTTTAAATTTTGAAACTGGAGGGACTCCGGTAATCACTAGTTGCTGAACAACAGATGCAATGATAAAAAGTGAAAATTATATTACTTCTCTCCTAAGGTTATAAATAACCAATCTGAATTTTCTAACCTGTAACAAAAATAACCAGAAGAACAACAAAGGTGATGCTTCCTCCGTCGTACCATCCTTCCTCCAGGCCCTGGAAAACACGAGCAATTCTTAAATTATATATGAAGGAAATTATATAAATTCTTTAGTAATATGGTATTGTTGTATTTCAAGCCAACTTCAGTTTTTATTCCGAGAGCCAAAGAGGCCACGGCGGCTATTATTAAAATAATGAGAGTTAGATCCTGCCAAGCCTCCCATAGGAACCTCTGCGCAAAAACAAACGTCGAATAAGTAAATGGTGGAAATGTATAAGTAAGAACATCCGAGCAAAAAAATATAACACTCTAGACAAGTCTTACCAAGAAACTCCTTCCTTTTTTCACGGGATACGTGTTCGAGCCGAAAACATTCTTTCTTCGTGATAACTCATTTTCGTCACCGTATATCCCTGTTTCGACGTCTGTTTTTATCATTTCTGCCCACCCTTTAACCTGAATAAAATGACGGTCGAGATTAATATTTATGCATATAGCATATGTTAGCAAACTTCCTAGAGAGATGGTGAAGGGAAAAAGGAAGTGTTACCCCTCCATATTGTTGCAGTGCTGTAATATTATGATCCCTGTTCATCGAAGCAAGTTGCTCGAGGCCGATTTCATAATCACCGTTAGGAGATGGTGGATCTACTGTCGTGCCTAATACTGAATTGTCGAAAATCAAATCAGGTTTGTAGCAGAGATGGAAATAAGAAAACCAGCTTAAAAAGAAGCAACGCTTGAAAAATACCTATTGCTCGTTGTCCAGCCAACTTAAAGAGCAGTGCAGCCTACAACCACCGACACCAGAATATCAAGAATCGAATTAATAAAAGTACGGAATGAAGACTAATGTGTTTTAATATTACCCTTATGACCTGAGCATGTGCTCTGATCATCCGTCTTCTCTTTTCTTGTTCTTCGTCTTTTTTCAGGTCTAACGTGTAGCGGAAACATCACGAAGCATTAAGCACGAGGGCGGCTTGCTGCAAAAGGACCAAGACTTAGACAATCAGAAGAGGTGCACATGCATGTAATTCATCGAATTTCAAGTGATTTTAAATTCCATAACCATAAAAGCAAAAACGATAAATTCGACGACTAATCATTCAACCGTTTAACTTATCCTCCAAACAGAAAAATAAGATGCACTATTATGGGATCGGGTAATCGAAACGTCACGTGCATGAAACCAAAACAGAGGCCATAAAAGAATCACCAACAACGACATCACATTTTACGATGAAAACAAACGATTTATTGCATGTGATAATTAAATGCAATACAATAAACAAACACACGCGGGCGAAATCTTACCCTCCAGCGCTTGAGCGATTCATGGGAGGCGTTTTTGGTGTTGGCAATGTCGAAAGGATCACAGAAATCAGGATCGCTGCCCCATCCACCCCCATCAACGCCAGCGGAGGAGTCGCCGGTCTCGAGGACGAGGTGCGATGCAGCTTCATTGCCGTAGTCATATCGACGGTGGCTGAAACTGACCCACCAAATTAGAATTAGAACTACAAAAACCCTAAACGAAAACAAAAGAAAAAAGCACAGACAAGATAGATACGTAATTAGAATCAGTACCCTTAACGAGGGTTTAACATGAGTTTTCCAGTAATTAATTAAAGAAAGTTGAAAGAATCAGTAAAATAAGTAAATTTAGTGTCCTAACCTGTGACAGTAACGAAAGAGTTATCCAGGAATCGGAAAAAGGTTGAATCTTGGAACCGGTTGAATGCGAAGAGAAAAGATGAAAGCTAATTCTGAAAATGCAGAAAACCCATATATATATATATATATGACAGCCCACAAATTGAAGATAGAGACGAGGAGGGCGGCGACGCATACTATTGGAGGAAAAAAGCGGTGCCGTGGTACAGGTGCATCGGGTGGAGCAGCGGCGGGGCGGCAGACTAATCAACGGCGGAGGTCAACAAATGTTGGCGATGGCAAAGCGGCGTCGTTTCTCAGCCAGCAGAATAAAAAAAATTCGAAAATCAAAATTTAATGGGCACAAAGAAAAGGAAAAAGAAATGGGCCTAAAGAAAAATTTCTAAATTTCTAAAACATACAAAAGTTAAAAACTCAAAATTTATTAAAGTTACTTCGAAACCCTAATTTCCCGACTCTCTCTCTGCAATCCGACCTTTCTTTCTCCCCCACCACCACCAGCGCCTTCTCCGACGATCACCACCACCACCACTGCCTCCCGGTTCTCCGACGACCACCACCACTAGCGTATCTCGGCTCTCCGACGACCACCACCAGCAGCAGCGGCTCCCAATTCTCCGACGACCACCACCACTTGCGCCTCCCGATTCTCCAACCACCACCATCGCAACCAGGCCTCCCGGCTCTCCGAAGACCACCACCACCAGCGCCTCCCGGCTCTCCGACGACCACCAGCAAAGCCGCTCTCTCTATCGGGTATTTTTAGAATAAATCTAATTTAATTGATTCAAATTTAATCTTCATTCAATTGATTTAATTTAATTTTTGGTGTCTGTTGTGTGTTTTTGTGTGAGTATGCTCTGTTTTGCTACTGTGTCGGTGCTCACTTTTTTTTAGTTTTTTTTTTTTTTTTTTTTTTTTTTGGGAAAATTCCGAAAAGTTTCCGAAAAATTTCCGAAAATTCCGAAAATGAAGATTTCCGATTTTCCGAAAATTCCGAAAAAATCGGAATCGGAATCACTTTTTGAATTCCGAAAAAATCGGAATCGGAAGTCGTTTTGGACTTCCGAAAATAATCGGAAATTTTCCGAAACACACAAATCCGATCCGATCCGTCCGATTTTCACCCCTACGGCCATGACATTGGCTTAAAATTATTTTACTATATATGTTAGGGGTGTAGGTGTCATTTACCACTTAATTAAACCTCAAATTATAGTTTAGGCGTCGCCACAAAATACAATACATTACGGCGTCGTATTACGATCTCTCTCTTCATCGGTAATGGCAGCAGCGACGTTCAGATACTTGGTACAGCTACACAAGGACGTTCCAAAAGCGGCGAGATTCTACTCAGAGGGATTGGGCTTCACCATTGACGTTTGCACTCTCCGATGGGCCGAGCTCCATTCGGGCCCTCTCAAGCTCTCCCTCCTGCATTCCCCCAGGTCAATTTCCCTCTTTCTCAATTTTTCAAAAAAAAAATTGATTTTAGTTTGGTATTAGATTTACTGAATAAAGATTCTCATCATAAGATTCAGATGAAATTCGAGCGTGGTGAATCCGTAGATAATTCTGATTTCAATGATTCTGTGTAGAAAATTGTACAGAAATTGTTAAAATTATTGCTTACTGGTTGATGCCCTAGTTGTACTAGGTTTTTGAATCATGAACACTGTTCTTCCAATCTTTGGATTATGACCATTGTGTAATTGTGTTTGATGTGTATGCTTCGAAGAATCGTAAAACACGATACGTCGATATTACTTATTAGACTACTTATTAGACGGATCTCCCCGTAGCGTTCGTAATCTGGTGTTGAAATTGCTACGGTGCTCGCGAGAATTTGTTCGAAATCATTTTCTTCCGTAAAAAAAGTGATTAATAAAGCCATGATGATGCATATGTTTTAAGTTACTTGTAAAAAAGTGTAAGAATTGATTCATCACTTCTTTCTCCGAAGTCGACCGTGTAATTAAATTATCGGCTTTCTCTTATTGTTCAGCGACCATGTTGAGAGCAAGGGCTACTCATCACTACTATCATTTACAGTAACCGACATCAATAGCACTGTAACGAAACTGATGTCTTTAGGCGCCGAATTGGACGGTCCGATTAAATACGAAGTCCACGGAAAGGTAATGTAATTCGATTACAATTTTCTTTTAGATTTACTCCTTTTATTTTGAATATTTTCCGGTATATCGGATTCAACAGGTGGCAGCAATCCGGTGTGCTGATGGACACGTCTTAGGTCTTTACGAGCCTGCTTAAAAATTCCCGTTTGAGCGTATGTATTCTGCAGAGCATCATATAATTTTGTGTTCTCGGTATGTATTGCAATCCCCAAATCGAATCCATTCCATTAATTCATTTGGTACCGATTTTTTTTCTTTCCTTCTTTCGTTTCTGTTGTTGTAGGTACATGTATAAATAGTGGTTATTTTTGCTGCTTCATTTTTATCTTCATCCTATTTCAATGCCAAGTTCTATATAATCAATCAGGTTTTGTAAATGCTACACTTGGTAAAATAAAATACAGTAGGTGATCCAGTATTATTGAACTACATATAATAACGCACACACCATGTATATGTGTGTTCAATGAACAATTATTTGTATTGATCTATAGTGTAAAATCATGCTTTCACCAGATATAACATCTCATAGACAAATTTTAATCGTCAATTTTACATTAAATCTCATAAATGACTTAAAACTTTTGAAAAATGAAAAATTGGCTTCAATCATTTAACACACTTGTATATGAAATATTGGCCTTAAACAATTTAATTTGAAAGATAAATGGTGAGAATGAATTTTACATAGAAGTGGGCAATATGACAATTATTGACTGGATTTATTTTGTAATACAATAAAAAATCGTTATATTTTACAAACATCATCAATTTTACTTACAAGCAAATCAAATTATTATGATAATTTTAGATTTAAAAATTAAAACTTTAAATTTTATTTGCCAATAAAATTTAAAGTTTTAATTTTAATAAATTTTGAGTTTTTAACTTTTGTATGTTTTAGAAAATTAAAAAATAATAATATGTCCAAATATATATATATATATATATATATATATATATATATATATATACTAGTGTAGAGCACCACGCAATGCGCGGTGCCGGGTGCCTCGAGTGAATACAAGAACTTATCGTATTATGTATTTTCGACATACTTTCATATATTGATTTTTAGGCTGCATTTTTTTTATCTTTTTTTTACGATTAGGTAAAATTTGTGTCAAATGTGGCGATGGGAAGTGACGATTTAAAGTTGTCTACCGAGGGTGTTGTGGGGTTCACTCCCTTGGAAACAAGGGAATTTGCTGGTGCACAAATGATTGTCAAAATACAAACTCGTTTATGTGTTAACGAAAGCTGATTAATCAGGAGTTAATTTTTCTTCCTTCTGTTAAAGGCTATCTGAATGACGGCGCGTGCGATGCGAAATAGGTATATAATATAGGGACCAAAAATCGTAAAAATTGATCTATTTGTTGAGATTTAAGATTTATTTAACATTTGAATCGACATAGATATGAATGAATTGAATCGTAAGATTTGAATCGTAAATGTAGCGGATATTTTGGATATTGAAAGAGAGATCCACTTTGGGGTTAAATTTGCAATTTGGGTGGAGCGGATAGGAAGATGGAGTAAGTATAAGGGTGATTCTGCAGTTTTCAAAACTGTTTGAGCCAGGGAGGTGGATGTTTTGAAATTACAAATTGACCTCCACTTGGGGGGCATTTCCGGTTTAAGGACCAAAATTAAAAATGGTATATAATATAGGGAAAAAATGTAATTATCACAAGTTTATTATAAATAATATAATAAAAAAAATCTTTCATAAATCATAAATTGTAAAATTTGATCGATTTGTTGATATTTAAGATTTTTTTGAACTTTGAATCGACTTAGGTATGAACGAATTGAATCGTAAGATTTGAATCGTAAATCATAAGATTTTAAACTCGGAATTGTGAATTTTCGTAAATGAGTCACACACGATTATAGCCGAGGAGTCGTAGAAGCATACTGCGTTGGTGGTGGATATTTCGGATATTTCAAGAGAGATTCGCTTTGGGGTTAAATTTGCAAATTAGGTGGAGCGGCTCGGAAGATAGAGTAAATAGGGTGATTCTGTAATTTTCAAAACTGTTTCAGTAAGGGAGATGGATTTTCAGAAATTACAAATTAACCCCCACTTGGGGCATTTCTGGTTAAGGACCAAAATTATATATATATATATATATGGACTAAAAATCGTAAAATTTGATTGATTTGTTGATTTTAAGATTTATTTTAACATTTGAATCACATAGATATGAATGAATTGAATCGTAAGATTTAAATCGTATATCATAAGGTTTTATGCTCGGTATTGAAAATTCTCGTAAATGAGACGGGTATTTTGGATATCGAAAGAGAGATCCACTTTGAGGTCAAATTTGCAATTTGGATGGAGCGTGTAGGAAGATGGATTAGGTATAAGGGTGATTCTGCAATTTTCAGAACTGTTTGAGCCAGGGAGGTGGATTTTTAGAAATTACAAATTGACCTCCACTTGGGGGCATTTCCGGTTTAAGGACCAAAATTAAAAATTGTATATAACATGGGGACAAAAGCCGTAATCATCACAAGTTTATTATAAATTATATAATGAATTAAAGTTTTCCTAAATCGTCAAATTTGATCCATTTGTTGATATTTAAGACTTATTTTAACTTTTGAATCGACTTAGGCATGAATGAATTGAATAGAGTTTTGAATCGTCAATCATTTGATTTTATACTCGGTATTGCGAATTTTCGTAAATGAGTCACACACGAATATAACTGAGGAGGAGTCAAAGCATACTGCGTTGGTGACGTGTGTGTGTGTGTGTGTCACAAATTTTCTTGCCCCCCCACCAAACAATACAATTAATGTATTTTAATGTGTAATAATAAAGATCCTTAAAATCCTATAATAAAAATTATAATAATAATTAAAAAAAAATTACAATTTAAGTGCCTGTTTTGTCCTGAGCAGCTTCAACATACTGCTCAGCCAGTTTCTTAACTTTTTCACCTTCCTTAATAAGAAAATTTGCATTTTTCTCCTTAGAGTGATACTTCATTACTTTCTCAGTTGTTTTGTTCACAGCCCATCTGTACTGTTCAACTGTTATCACACCACTCTTGCACAGTGGTCTTATATGCTCCTTTACATATGCTTCAACCTGACCGGTAACATCATAAAAATAACCCGTTATTATTTATTACGTACGCACAACCGGCACTCGTTAATAAGTAGATTTTTGTTTACCTTTTTCATGACCACACTATTATTCTGTTCTGATTGCTTGCTGCTTTTCTTCTCCTTTTTCGTTGCATTCTTTGATTGTTTCGATTCAAAGGTGTTGTTCTTCTCCGTTTCGTGGGGCCCGCAATCTCCGTTTTCTCCATGTGATTCTTTACTTGCTGCCTGTTCGACTGGTGCGATGGATATGGCGATTTCTGGGTATTTTTTAATAAGTGGCTCTTTTTCAGGTCCATAGAGTTCTTCACACTCTGCATCATCTTCACATTCTGCCAAAGAAGGCTCGTCATCTTTATCGATGGGAGAATTTACACTATCCACAGTTGAGCCTCCATCGTTAGTCTTGTTCCGAAACTCAAGCGGATCAGACAAACCTTCCAAAGCTTCCACATTTGGTTCTTCAGCTTTAATGGAGGAAAACAACAATTTGATCTTCGGCTGTTCGGGCTGTAAGTTAGAAATGTTTAAAGATCCAGCACCAATAAAGTCGTCATCTTCCAAATTATACTCGAAATCGCCGTAAATATCGAGTTCCTGATTAGAATCGACTTCAAGAACACTGTCAGGTTCGTCCTCATTGATAAGATCCGTTTGGAAACGATCGGGGCTACTTGGAGGGGAATCTGAAACGAGCCCTGCTTTTCTCAGTGCTTCATCGACTGACAAATCTTTTAAAGAGCTATTATTTGTTTCTTCAGAGAGGCGTTCTGAAGTGGAGCAATGAATTTCTTCTTCTGTAGCTCTCTCGGAGTTCACATTGTCTGGTCTGCGTAATAGCTCCTGTGAACACAAATTCGCGTATACAAGCTTGCTGTTTGACCTGTCGGCAATTCCCTTTTCGATGTTAACAGCATCTGCCACTGCCAACTCTGTTTCGGCAGCTCTACTAACTAGTGACATATTTGCTTTCTTCAGAAAGTGCTCCGTCAGGCGATAAAGTTGAGCCTGTATAACAACTAATTGTTAAATCAATCATCTGTAAAGTTACATACAAAACTCGATTGTATTTCCAATTCTTTCTGCAGATTCTTAAGGAGTTGGTATGTTGCAAGAGATACCTTATCGGAATAGCAAAAGTGCCAAATTCATTTGCACGACAAGGGTTTAGTACATTGAAGAAAATGTCATATCACAACAAATATATAAGCGGCAAATCAATTTAAATTCCTATTGTGTTCATAAAATCCCAATATTAAGGCATATCATATTAATTTCAAATCAACTAATCAATTTCTTCAAGATACAAACTTTCCATTCGTATGGACCAGGGGTAATAAAACATATTTTGTTTCTGTGGACATGAAAAATAAATTTACCTGCCTCACCGACATAGGGATTTTATTGTGACGACTAGGGGCCAAAACAGGCCGCATTTCTTTTGGCAGTTGGGCCTGCTCGAATCCACCAAAATGAAGGCACTTGATTCAATTAACAAATTACCAGGAAGGAGATAGAAGAATTTTCGGAAGAAAAAATGATAAATAATATTACTACCAGTAAAGTATAATTCCCTTTGAGAATCGTGCTGTCTTCTTCTTTCTCTTGCATATTCTTTCCCGAGGCTGCTGTTTTTCTCGCCAGAAGTTCCAAGGCCCATTTTTTCTTATCACCCTTTTCTGAAGGCTTTAATGCAGAAGTCACTGCTACTTTCCCCTTGGAACTCTTCTTCGTCTCTTTACTATCTAAAGGAGGAGCAATCACCTGTGATAAACCCCGGTGCTGCAGTGGATTCCTGTCAGGCTGGTCAACGGTCAATGGTGTAGGACTTTTGCCAGTGGAACAACTTTCCTTGTTCTGTTCAAGATTTGCAACAGGTTTGATATCATTCTTTCTAGGAAAAACGGATGCGTCAGCTAAATACAATCTTGAAAGAACAGAACCCTTCGCCTCTTCTTCAACTCTCGGCGCTTTCTTTGTGGAATCGGAATTATCTCTTAGCAGGTCAAGAACTGACTTTAGTGTCTGAACTTTTTCAGGCTTTGATGCTTTTGTGCACCGATGTTTCCAGAATTCAACTTCACATTCCCGAGTCCAAGCTCGTTGTCGCTTCCCTCCATTCCCATATATCTTCTTTGTTAGATTTTCACGTATTTTTCCCTTTTGCAGCAATGACTTTTTTGCCCTCACATCCAGAGGCTGTTTCCTGTTTTCAGGCACAGATCCAGCCAAAGCAGCTCGAAAAGCATCCAAAAGTTTTGGATCAAAAAGCTCTTGTCCGATCTCTTTAGAGGATTTATTACGAACCGCTTCTCTGATTTTTTTCCTGAGCTCTTGAACCAGCTCTAAAGAATCTTTATCTTCGCCAGCTCTCCTCACGATTTTCTTGAGCCTCAACCCACTTTCTCCTTCTTTGGGGGTTACGTCGGATGAATTTCTCTTTTTACGATCTGTTCCTTTAACTATATCCATTATATCAGAGATACTATTTTCCTTTTTAGATATAGATTTAGCTGTGTTATTCCTCCTCGAACCACTTTGACTAAAAGTAGCAGTAGAGTCATCTCGAGCGGATACAGCTGTTTGATCTGTCAGACTAACGGACTGACAATTTCTTTCGGCTTTCACTTTCTTTCGAGAAAACTCAGCCTCGCTGTTCGCTTTTCTTTCTCCCTCGTCCGCATCTCTACAACCATCACAAAGAACTACGTGAAACAAGGCCAAATAAAAAGAAAAGAAAAGAAAAGGTATTGTAGTAATTTGTTATTTCATTAATGTAAAGTTTGAAGCATCATCATTAATGTAAAACTGGAAATGAGGCATTTCTATGGTATAACAACCTGTTATCTCTGTACTTCCTTTTACCCCGAGCAATTCCACTTATGGTCTCTTTCTCATCACACGTCATACTTTTTCGTGACAACACGTCCATTTCAGCAGGCAGCTTCTTATCAGCTGAAGGGAAGGCAAAGAAGCAATAATGAGCTTGACTTAACAGACAGATATACTATATAATTGCTGAAAGTATTGATACTTGAGAATGAATCGTGATATAGCTGCTCACTCTTATCTTATACCTGGCAAAAGATCTTCCGACCTATTATTCGGTTCCAAACATTCAGGCACATGATCTTCAGCTGTGTCGTTGTCCTTCATGTCTACCAAAAACATGAAAGAGAATACAAGATAAACTCTATAGTTGTGCTTAATTATATGCTACCTTAAGATCAATGGGAATTAAGTAAAGTGCCTTAGAAATGCAATTACCCGGTGTATCAGAATCCATAGGTAAATCAAGACCAAGGTCTACACTAGCGTCGATTTCGATCGTTTTGTTATTTATATGTCTTGGGGCAGTTCTCAGTGCATCATCAGCAATTTTTTTCAGCTCAGCGGGTAATGTGGAAATCGGTGATAAAGAAAGTTCCATTTCTTGATGAACTGAGTTAGGTTCAACACTGTTCCTATCTCCTGGTAGTGCTTCCAAATTCGGCATGTCGGATACTGAACATGATAACAAGGCAGTTTCCCCGTCTTTGCTACACCCCAAGACTGATTCATTTGATTCTCGACTCTCTTGATTTCTGTCAACCAGTGAGATAACTACAGCTGTCTCGCCCTCATCAGCAACAGATACCGATACTCTTCCAGAAAAAGATGCTTCAGCTAGGCAGTGATCACCACTAGCGATTTCTAAACCGTTTTGATAGGTTTCTGATAATACTGAAACCCTGTTGTTGTCCGGCTTCTGTGAACTTTCACCAACGGTGCACCTGCATCAACTAACGATACAGTATCAAATATCCACCAAGAATCAACCCACGGACAGTTTCCTTATTAGAGGTAACCACTTATAACAATTTTTTGAAGCGTATAGATAATAAGCCGATATGAGGGGCAGGTTTAAAAGGGAACCAATTAATTACCTTGGGCATAGCCATGAGCCTTCGCAAGTGCCTTCGGAATCAAATCCCACACAGAAAGCGTGGTACCTGTTCACATACAATACAGTAACAAATCAGAAGAAGACATTGAAAAATCACTTACAACAACTTCACAGCACAACCCAATATACAGATATAAAAACTTCACAAAGTCAATTTTGATAATGAATGAACGAATGCCAATCAGAAGTTACCAAACTTTCTGGGAAAGTTAACCATAATATTCTGGTTCATACAGCATATAGTTTTAGATCTCCATAACTTCTTAAGATTCCTGGACATGTGAGCGACACAATAGTGACAGTTTAACTTATTAAAGAAAGATTTGAAAGAGTTTGTTCCTTTTTGTGGCTTGGCAGAACTGCCAGCACGAGGAAGTCAATCAACTTCCTGCGGACACTGGGCACATTTCTAAAAATGCAGTATCATGAAATAGCCAATGGTACAATTAATATTGTAAATAATGACAAGGCAAGGACACATGGGAAGAAATTGAAAAGGTATAAGTCAAAGAGGAGAAGACGGGAGTGCTAGCAAATTAAAAGTGCACATAAAATTCAGATAACTCCAAAATCGTGAATTTCATATATCAAGACGTTCTTGTAATACCAAATAAAAAACTCTGAGATTAGTACGAAATGGATATAAAGGTACTGCATCGAGCATCAGTGAGAGCAGACAAGGTAGCTGTAGGCCCCACTCAGTGTCCAAGTTCATTCATTGTAAACCATGATCACTCCATTTCCATGAAAAAAGGAAAAGGCTGAACAAAAATAAATGGAAAACTGGATATTTTGTTGTATACCATTTATCACAGGAATCACAAGCAATGGATGTATCAATATCAGAATCTTCAGTAATTGCCACTGATCCACTTCGGATTTTGCAGCCATCTCCATCCAAGCAGACAACTGCCTACAAGAATTACAAAGTGGCCATGATTACATGTTTACTAATGTTGGATTATACTGAAATGAGTTCCAGAAAAAGAACAAAGAAACTTAAGTAATAATCTGAGGATCATGAACTCAATGACCAAAAAAGACCAGTATCTAGTTAGCAAAACTTATTGTTTCGCAAATTAATGGCTTGAAAAATGCTACTACCACTTCTCAAGTTTCGTCTTTCTGAAGCTCAATTATCTATTGAAGATGATCAACAAGTAGTGAGCAAAGTGCAATTTAAATCCTCAGCGGTACTATAGATGTCTTGAAAATGGTTTTAATGTTAATTAGGAATACATAAAATATGTGCAGTAGCAAGACCATTGGCCATCAACTTACATTTTCATCAATATAGTATGACGGAAAAGAAAGAGTGTTACTTTTCCCTTCAACGAACCAATCATCGTCTCTGCAACAATATAAAGAAAGTTCTAGTAAGCCTTTGTAGATATTACCAAAAATAAAATGCATAGTAACTTTGACTTGTTAAAAGAATCATTACATATAATTTGCAAATTCAACTTCCTAGTAGAATACTGATTCTTACGATTCCCAACAAGATCACCATAACTTCAATATTGTGATCCTCAATTAAAATTCAGGTCATCTGGTGGTCTCTATCAATAGTTGCATTCTACCGACTCAGGACTCAATATTCCAAAACTTAGAACTATAATCGACAGACTGCCAATTCTCTTCGGCAGTTTAAGTTTTCTCTTCTTTGTCTTTGCAGTGAAGAACAACTGCCATCTAGTAAAAAGCTTATCTTCTTACCACTCTACTAACAAACAAGATCTAAGTAATATATTGTGACTAGAGGACAATTTGGAAAAGCAAACGAATATGGAATTTGTAAAACATGTTCCATAAAAAAACTGTTTCTGTCTTTACAGGGTCATATATGGGGATACATAATGAAGAATGGGAGAGGGTAGATGGTGGATAAATCTTATGACTACTTCTTGTCCTCCAATTACTAAATGCCTTGGATTGTGTTGAATGATCACTTCATCTAAATTGACTTGTTAGTGAAGTGAATCATTTACTTCGTAGTAAGTCTACATGTACCTCAAGGCAGTCATATTACTTAATAAACCCTTGCACGTGAAACATTTTTTAAATGGTAAACCTAAGGACTTTTTATTTGTGCTGTACAATGTACCATGTTGAATTACCACTTATCTAAAAGCTCAAGTTGTCAGCAAAGTGAATCATTTGAATTTAATAACTCTACGGATTGAAATCCCGACAGAGGGCAACTGTCCCAACACTTCTGGCACCCATCAATCCCCAAAACCAACATAAAGCCTTTTTTAACATCTCTCTTCTGTAATATTTGGTGGAACATAATAGGAAAGTTACATGTGAAGTTCATAGCCTAAGAGACTAAGAGTTACAAGAAAAGAGCAATTAAGTATACCTTGGATTTATATCATCATCATCATCATCAGTCTTGTTGCCACCAACAGTATCATATACCTTCATTCATCATTTGTAACCATAAGCAAATACGTATGTGAGAGAAATTCAAAATAAAACACAAAAAACGCATCAAACGAAAAATATTCAATTGTTTTAACATTTCCTTCAGAACCATATTCGCGGCGAGATGAGTAAATATGCAATCAGTGAAAAAAGAAATGAGTTTTACAGCCATAATTTGTCTAAAATGTAAATTTAATAGGATAAACAGGCTAAGAAGTGACCAATAGCTAACAGGTTATGTTACTCACCGGTACACATGTTATAAGTTGAACTCATTCTGACAAAGAGGACAAAGGCTCGTGATGGTAGCCCAGTTGTCAATGCATCCAAAACAAAACCTGAGATATAAGTGATCATTAAAATCAGCAGAACAAATATACGAACTTGCCCAGCAGAGAGAAGCTTATACTGAAGGACTTTAAACCACTTTCTTTGTATGATGATGTACATTCGAGATTACCCATTTATAGGGTGCACCCACAGATTAGCTATCACCAACTCATCATACTAAGTCGAGAGAAGATAGACGCTAACAGACCCATTGAATTGATAGATATCATATACAAGAAAGAATTCAGCTCAAAGACTACAGAAAAGCTCGTTTCTTTCTGAAATGTATAATCCTCTCAAATTACAGTAATGACACAAGAGATTAAATTTATTTTCAAAAAACTTCAAACTTAAGTGTAAAATATCCAGATTCCAGCAGAAAGTAAAAATAAAAGCTAGATTGGTGAAAAGGGTCGGTGTAAACGAAAAAAAAAAAAAAACATTAACAACAACATAAATACTCAAACGAACAATGCCGATAGCATCGCAAGAGATTAAAGCGATAAAAGTAAATATTATCACAATTAACATACCAATGCTGGCAGCAATCAAGCACGCCTCTGTCAATCACAACATCCGTACAAATCCCACATCTTTCACCCTCAAAATTCAAGTAATCCTGCACATAAACAATCTAGCACTAAGCAAAATATTTGGTTTTCATCCTTCAATAAATAAAAGGTAAAATTTTACTCGGTTTTTTCGTAATCTACTTCCGTAATCCGCCCAATTTGAAATTTAAACAAAAACACAATCAATCGAATTGCTGATTAAAAAAAACACAGAGAAGATAACAGCAAAAAAAAAAAATTGCCTCGTTGTAATCGTCAAGTGCGTAAGTTTCATCCTCCGATATTTGATCAGTGAACAACTCCACATCCATATCTCCACATAAAACGATTACAGAAGCTCGAAACAAGATCAATACACCCAGCAGCTACAAGAATCTCCGAAAGAATTTAGAAATACCTTGGGTTTTAAAAACAACTGTTTTCTGGGATAAAAAAATTGGAGAAAAAAAATCATTTTACGGCTGATTATTCATTGAATTTGAGTTTCAACTGCAGCTGAAAGGCTTGATCAAGAAGAAGAAAAATTGAATTGATTTTTCCTGATAAATCTAAGAAATTTTGATTTGCGCATATATAAATGATTGGGGAAAAATGAGATTAAGCAGCACGGGGGGCAAAAGGTAAATAATATAAATAAGTGTGGCGTGTTTGGATGTGCGTAATGAATTTGGTACTGAATATAGTATTTAGCTATAGTTTTATTCGGGCCTAGAAATCTTTATTAAAATGATAGCCCAATAGTTATGGGCTTTCAGGAATTACGGGCCACGTGCTTCCTTTTTTTTATTTTTTAATATGAATCGGTCTATGAAATATTTAGTACTATAGTCAAATTCATAAATAGATTCATGTGGGCATATGATTTAAGGGTGGAAATCGGACTGATTGGGGATTGGAATTAGCATATTCAAAATCGACGCGCTTTTTGATTTTTGAAATTCTGATTTTTTTATATTTTTTTTGAGTTATTTTAGAACGAAACTGAATTTAATTTTTCACTTTCAAAAGAAATTATGAGAATTTATTCGAAAGTGCTAATTTCGATCTAATTCGTCTGATTTCAAAGTTCTTTAGGACGAAAAATTATAAATAAGATCAAACGCCCCCGTGTGCGTCTACAAAACTTGCCCCAAAAATAACTTTTGTATCAAGTGATTTAAATATAACGATTTAAAGGGGGGAAAATCGAATGACTCTATATGTAAAGTGTAGTTCGAATCTAGCACGATAACTCGCAAACTATAATCCAAATATAAAGTTAATGATTACACGGAATGAATTTATTCAGACAAGCTCAATGAATGGAATGTTGCAATTTTCCAAAATTTTAACCCTTCTATGCCACAAATTCTCTTTTCCCCGGTTTATACCATGCTGCATTGGGTGAAATATAATGGTTAGATCTTTATCGTTCATAAGTACAGAAACACACACGCACACATATATTAGTGTCAGGGACGGTTCTGAGGGGAGGCGAAGTAGCGATTCGCCTAGGGCCCCGGATTTTTTCAAAAATCTCGGGCCCCCAAATTTGTTTATACCCTCTATATATGAACATTTATTGTATATATATATATATATATATATATATATATATATATATATATATATATATATATATATATATATATAATTATTGAGAATTCCTCTAATCAGGGGCCCCTAATTATTAAATTTATAATGTATTAGTTACTTATTTTTATATATATTCACTTGTTTTAGTGCTACTTCATACAAATTATTTTAAAAGAAATCGGGGCGCTGCCCCCGAACCCCAAAAAACTTGAACTCCACTATATCACAAATTTCTACTCTTGCCACCGGCTATGTACCTTCTAAAATCGAGTTAACATAGAGTTTATCATCGTTTTTGAATTTTTTTTATTGTATATTGTAGAAGGGCCCCATTTTTTAGTCGTCTACAAATCTCGCCTAGGACCCCCAAAATCTCAGGAACGGCCCTGATTAGTGTATGTGTATATTAACGGTAAAAATGCATCTGGTTGTAACATTCACCAAGTATAATATATAAATAACTATTTTTCCGCAATGAAGAACATGTATTAATGAATATATACTCTTATTTCTTTGATCTTATTCTTCAAATAGAATCCATACCTTGTGTTTTGTAGTGCTCTTAGAACTTATTCTCATATGATCACTAAGGATTAGCCTAAACGGCATTGGAAGATTTATTTGATACCACTCTCGGTGAAATACATCAGGTGATTATTAACTGTTGATCTGCACATTATCACACATACTCATGTGTATGTGTGTTTAGTGGGAAGTTATTTCGCTAAATAATCAGTTACAAAATCACTCAATGTATTTCACCAGATGTAGCATCTCAACGATTGATATTAATTTTTTTCCCATACTAGGGTTCCTAACATTTGAGTGCGTGTGATATAAGGCAGAAAATATATATTTATTATTATTTCTTTTCAAGAAAGAACTTGTTCTCATTTAATTGTATAAGCTTATTTATGGATAATAGACTTCCACTAATGGATAATATCTTTACAAAAGGCAATAAAGATCCAAATTATGCTACCCCATTAAGGAAGGTAAACATTACTTCATCAAGAATACGGTTTTATCTATCCTACACCCGGTGAAGGTTACACCGGGTAGTTTTTTATAGTTGATCTACACATACCAATGTGGGTGTGTGTGTGTTTGTGTGTATATGAATGGTAAAGATCTACCCGGTGTATTTCACCCGGTGTAGGATCTCAAAAGCCAAAAGAATACTGTTTCATCGTGCATTAATCAAGTAAGGGTGATTGCCTAAACTTATAAATTGTCAAAATAATTTAAAAATAAATTGTTGGCGAGTAAATAAGATTTTTTTAAAAAGTTTACCCTTTTATTTAAGAGTTTATAATAAGTAGAAATAGTTTATAAGATCGTTATCCAAGCACTTTAAAAAATAATTCCAAAAAATACGTAACAACTCTTAAAACAACGTATCTAATGTAAGAACTTATCAGTTGCTTAAAATAAACTTAGCTAAACGGAGGACTCTAAATAGTAAGTGGGTTTTTTTTTTTTTTTTTTTTGAAAAATCTGTCTACACAAACCAACAAGAAATATTTACTGTTAACTGTTTAGCTAGGTCAGTTCTTGAAACCTGATATAACTAGAAAACTTACCCAGATTTCGTGACAATAAAATTAAGGTTGTCTCCCAATCAGCAAGAATATATCTTCTAAAGAGAATCTATATATTCGAAAACTCGAACGTAAACTCCGAGCAAAATCAGGGGCAACAAAAAATTAGACAGGAGAACCAATAATCCACTGACAACATTAAATAATGGACTATCTTAATATATATAATTACAAAAAACAATAAAAAAAAAAAAGAAAAATTAAAAAATTGCATCACAGTATATATAACTGCATTTTTGTAGTTCGTAGTCGAAGAAAAAGATAGAATACGCACTCTTCGATGGGGTGTGTTTGCACGAAGAAACGACGCATATTCGAAGACCCGTCCCTTCTTTCCTCTCAAACAATATGTAAGTAATTTCTCTTTCTAATTCTGCTATATGTTCTTGTCAAGAAAAAACATGATCAAAACAAAAAATAATAATTAATTAAAAAAAATAAAAAAAAATAGAAAATATTAGCATTTTCTTTTATGGTTATACATGATTGCCAGTTACTGTCAAAGAGATCAAAGCGTTAAACGAGCTGTTTCGAAAACTGGGCAGCACTTTCGTCGACGATGGCTTCATTAACAGAGTATGTAATTCATCTTTTATATATTTTTAATTGTTTATTCAATATCTTTCTTAATTTCTAAACTAAATTATTAATATTATTTTTTTATTTTAAATTACAGGAAGAATTTAAACTTGGATTGTTTAGGAATAGCAACCATCACTCTCTTCTTGCAGATAGGGTGACACATATTTAATTTTCCAATTATAGTAACCAATCATTTTAATTAACTGTTTTATTTATTCATCAATCTATATATATATATATATATATATAAGCTACATGTTATTAGAAGTATATATTATTGCTTCTAACTAATCCAACAGATGTTCGATATGTTCGACTCCAAAAACGATGGGGTGATAGATTTCGGCGAGTTCGTCAGATCACTCAGCGTATTCCACCCCGATACTCCTCAACAAGACAAAGCTATTTGTATATATAATAATTAATTACATGCATATCACAATATAAAATCATGCATATGTTCAAATTAATTAAAAATAAACACTTTGCTTCTTTTTTTCTTCATATTACAGTTGCGTTTAAGTTATACGACACTAGAGGAAACGGATACATTGAAAAAGACGAGGTAATTAATAATTAAGACCACTTTTAATCGAGTGCTTATAATGTTATTACATTTTCGCCACTATCTATCTTAACTTTCGATTGGTTTAAGGTTAAGGAGATGATAATCGAGTTGCTTAACGAGTCGAACTTGATACTGCCTGACAACATTATCGAAGCTATAATCGATAAGGTTATATATATAGGACTCTATATATCATGTTTATGTCACGGTTTAGTTAAATATATATATTTATAGAAATTTAATTATGATAATTATTTTAATTTTGTGTAAAGACATTTGAGGAAGCGGATACGGAAAACGATGGGAGGATAGACATCGAAGAATGGCAAGCGTTTGCGGATCGAAGACCGTCCTTGTTAAGGAACATGACTATTCCTTACTTGAAGTAATTAATAATATTAATTTCTTTATTATACTATGGAAGGATTTTATTTTTTTATTTTTTTTTTGTAAATAATTATATTGATGGAATGAGTATTATTTCACTGATCTGCAGGGACTTACCAGCTACATTTCCGAGTTTTGCAACGATACCGGAAAGATTCGATGAAATTACGACGTGAAATTAAACTTTTGTTCCATGATATGAAATGTTTCAATCTGTCAATAAGTTTTTTTCTTTTTTTTTTTTTGGCAGAAATTCTTGAAATAAAATAATTTATTTATTACTTTTGGGAGATCTTTAAGGAGAAAGAAATAAAAATAATCTAACTTAATTCAATCTTTAAGGAGGCAAATTCATGTAGCACAATAATTGCTCTTTTGTTACTAGTTACTACAATATAAAAATCAAATTCTTTGATTATGGTGTAATTACACTTTGCACCCTTGAAATGTACTCTTTTGGCACTTTGCACTCTCAAAAAAATTTAATAGCGATTTGCACCCTGAAAACATAAATTGCAGTATTGAATACTGGTATTTTTCAATGAAAAAAAATAGATTGCACCAAATGATTTGAAAATTAGTTTTTATGTAACAAAACAAATTCTTACCAAATACTTTCACGAAATTATAAGATGTAGGTCTTTCACTGAAATTAGTAATAAGAAATTTTTATAATGGATCATGGTAATTTTATTTTTCAAGCATTAATCTTGCAGTACCGAGTTAAAAAGAAATTCCTTCAGCCATTTTCGTTCCTGAAAATTAATTTCAGAAAATACTTCACAAATTACAATAAACGACATAACGATTGAATGCTGTGAAAACTATGATTTTTTTTATTTTTTTTTTGTGTGAGAAAAAAAATTAGCTTTAAATTAATTTAGTGAGCAATTCTTGCATTCTTTCTTGCAATTTGCACATTAAAAAAGTTTCACAAAAGAAAAATCTCATTAAAAAGATCAATTTCCCTCATCATGTATTAAAAATCAATTGAGAGTGCAATTAGAATGGTTTATGGTTCCTTCGATCCTACACCCGGTGGTGGGTCTTTCTGCTGCCACGTGTTCTTTTTTTTATTTTTCTAAAACCCCTAAAAGTAAACCCTAGCGGGGAATCTATTATAAAATACAAAAAAAGAGACACGTGGCAGCAGAAGACCCACCCGATGTTTTTCACCGGGTGTAGGGTCGAACAAATCATGGTTTATTGCATTTCGACGGCGCAAAATACTACTATTTTTTTCTGGGGGTGTAATATAACAAAATGCTATATTTCGAGGGTATAACGTGAAATTATGGATTTCAACTCTATTGACGACCGTTGAAAACAGTGTACAAAAATTGAAGTCATGGAGTCAAAAGCCCAAAGCAAAGATAACGGCTATAAATCCGCTCCATTTCTCCTTCACAAGAAAAACTTCAAAAAAAAAAAAAAAAAAAAAAAAAAAAAACCTGCGTGTAAATCGCTCTCTCCTCCGATCCAATAAATTCAAAATCATCTTCTCCAAAATTACTCATTTTACATCCGGGCAAAAATGAGGCAAAAAATTGCCGTTCAAATTAGTCGGCAATTTTTTGCCACCGATGATGATTGTCTTCATTTTTGCAGATTTAAGGTCAGTGTCGGGCACCCATTTTGATTTTGATTCCGATTCTGATTTTCCCCCCCTTTTTTTTTTTTTTTTTTTTTTCTTGTTTGGGGGTAAGTAAGAATCCACTTACAATTGATTAATTAAATTATAGTTGCAGAGGGGGAGGGTCTTGATTTCATTTTTTTTTCGGAATTTTTATTAATTGTTAATTTTCAATCAAGCCTCTCCCTCGGAGGTTTCGTTGCTGATAATTTCGACACACTTTCTTCTGGGGGAATTTTTTCCTGTTTTCTTCCTTTCTTTTTTTCGCCAATTATTGTTTGGTTTATTGTAATTTTCACACATAGGTTGTCGAATTAGGGTTTGTTATTATAGGGTTTGTCGAATTACTTATAGAATGTTGTGAAATTTACAAAACAAGAAAGGGGGAAACAAAAATTATCCTGGATAATCGACATTCGAGAGGGTCGGTAATAAATATTTTATATAGATTTTAATTTGTTACAATGCCTGCTGTTGATGTTGCTCTGAGTCCAATCCACAAAGAGACGAACAGGGATTCGTCGTCTGTTCATCTCAACCGTCGATTGGAATCGATCGTAATCTACATCACCGTGGGGGGTTCTTCAATCCCAATGCGTGTAATGGAATCCGATTCCATTGCATCGGTTAAGCTCAGAATACAATCTTGTAAGGGTTTTGTAGTGAAGAAACAGAAGTTAGTTTTCGGTGGGAAAGAGCTGTCAAGAACCGATTCACTAGTCAAAGACTACGGCATTACGAATGGGAATGTCCTGCATTTAGCTCTGAGAATCTCCGACGTGCTTTTGATCAATGTGAGTACCGTTTGTGGGAAACAATTCGAGCTTCAAGTTGATAGGCACAGAAACGTAGGGTATCTAAAGCGTAGAATTATCAAGAAAGGCAAAGGCAAAGGCTTTATCGATTTAGAAGAGCCCGTAATCTTCTGCCATGGTGAAAAGCTCGAAGAAGATCAGAGACTAATTAACGATATTAGCAAAGATAACGACGCGGTAATTCACTTGGTCGTGCAGAAATCTGCTAAAGTTTGGACGAAGCCCGTTGAAAAAGACGTTGAACTTTCAATTGTGGCCCCGCATTCGGATCGGTGCACTGATATCTCGGTTTTATCGAGGGCCCCACTTGTTGAAGACTTTTTCTTGAAACCGATTATAGTGAATCCGAATGTGAATTTGCCTCCCTTTTTGTGGGACATGATAGATTCTGTTTTTGAAGGGTTAGCAAATGGAAAGCAGCCGATCAGATCGTCCGAAGGCACGGGTGGGACCTACTTCATGCAAGATTCAACCGGTGAAAAGTACGTCTCGGTTTTTAAGCCAGTAGATGAGGAGCCACTCGCTGTGAATAATCCTCAAGGCTTGCCCTTATCCACTAGCGGCGAAGGACTGAAGAGAGGTACTCGAGTGGGCGAGGGTGCACTGAGAGAAGTTGCAGCTTATTTATTGGACCATCCCAAAACGGGCCCGCGCTCGAAATCAGACTCCCAAATCGGTTTTGCCGGTGTACCACCGACCATTATGGTGAGGTGTCTGCACGGAGGATTCCACCATCCGGAAGGTTTCGATCGTTCGAACGAGAATATTAAGACGGGATCAATGCAGATGTATATGAAGAATAATGGAAGCTGCGAAGATGTGGGACCCGGTGTTTTTCCCGTTGAGGAGGTTCATAAGATTAGTGTCTTCGATATAAGAACAGCCAATGCAGATAGACATGCTGGGAATATTCTTCTCCGCAAAAAAGACGGTGAAAAAAACGGAAACAACATTGTCCTAATTCCAATCGATCACGGCTATTGCTTGCCTGAAAATGTAAAATTATTATTATTGTTATTATTATTTATTTATTTATTTTTTGGTTATTCTCATTTAAAACTCGTGATTTTTAAATCTTTTTGCAGTTTGAAGATTGTACGTTTGAGTGGCTATACTGGCCACAAACCCGCGAGCCGTTTTCGCAAGAGACGAAAGACTATATAAAATCACTTGACGCTGAGCAAGATTTAGCGATTCTTGATTTCCACGGATTGAATATCTCACACGAGTGTGCGCTTACGCTACGCATATCTACAATGCTTCTGAAGAAAGGGGCAGAAAGGGGATTTACTCCTTTTGTGATAGGAAGTATTATGTGCAGAGAAACCCTGAACAAGAAATCGGTTATAGAAGAGATTGTCGACGAAGCAAAGGAATATTCCGTGATTTCGGGTATGACTGAAGCCGCATTTCTCGAAACTGTGTCTGAAATTATGGATGAAACTCTTGATAAATTGATGAAGTGATGGTAAAATCTGTGTGGGTTGTCCTGAGTGTGTGTGTATGTGTGTGTGTGTGTGTGTGTTTGTGTGTTGTGTGTGTATGTATAGGTTGGGTGTGTGTATATACATAAAATGTGGTGCCATAAACAAAGAGGCAATTACTTTTGTTTTGTTTGTACTCTTTGGGCCCTTAAAAAAGCTCTAATTTTTTCCTAAGTTATATGAAATGATCTGTTGAACTACTTTGTAATGTTGAACACACATTTTTGAAGGATGTGTTTGCAGATGATATATATATATATATATATATATATATATATATATATATATATATATATATATATATCAAACCCTCCATCTAAAATGTGGTTGAAACAATATATAATATATATGAAGGGTTATTTATATGCTACATCCGATGGGATAATATTGAATCATATGTGTGTATATTGATTCCATACACGTTTTACACATATTTATGCGTGTATGTGTTTGACTGTGTTTGACTGAGTGTAGACGGTGATATGTTGTTATCCGGTATTAAGAATTTGAACAAAATTTCTGATTTTCGAAGCAATATTTTTCCATAATGAATTCTGAAAGTTTTGATCTTTTTGTTTTTCGATTTTTTTTAACGGAATTGGAATACGCATATAGGGTCGATTTTCCCATGCGATTTTATGCTTTTGAAAATATTTCCAAAACTTCCGATTCTTTTCGGAAAAATACACTTGAAAAATTAATATTAATTTGTATTTTTATATCATGGGTTAACGAAAAAAATAAAATTTCCAAATTTCGTCAATTCCAATCTTGAAAAAGTTTTTCATTTAAATTTTTTGAATATTTACTAATTATAATCTGATAGGTCCATTTTTTTAGAGGAGTGACCACACATACAACAAAAGTAGAAAACACATTCATGTAATGGAATGGTCTTCCTTTACCTTTAGACTGAATAATTTGTCAAGTATCAAGGCTATTGCCCCCACTCCCTTTTCCTTATTTTGTGGCCAATTTATATTGGAAAAATAAAGAATATTATTTTTAGTAAAAATTCATTTTTGAGTATTTATCCTGTATTTGTTTATTGTATATCTGATAATTTTTACTTATGTAGCACATAAACTTTAATTTATTAACGTTCCCGACTTCTTGTATTTCCCACACGTTTCGTCTCCGGCACTCGAGGACACCTGTCGGACATCTTATTAGAACACAGAAAAAAACAAATTAAAACAAAAGTCTCCTCTTTCACACTCCCATAACAAAACAAATTAAATCTCTTTTTAACTCTTATCTCACTCTCCACTCTCCACCATCACTCTCTTTCTTCACTCTCTCTCTCTCTCTCTCTCACACACACACACACAGACACAAAACACACACACACACAGACACAAAACACACACTAAATCTAAGTTTCAGGCAAGATCAAGAAATGGGCAAATCTCATCCAGCACCCACCGGCCGGACAAACCTAGCCTCATGCGTCGTCGCCGCCGTATTCTTGATCTTCATAATAATGGTGGCCTGCATAGTCTACTTCGCCGTCTTCAAGCCCAAAGACCCCAACCTCGCCGTCAACGCCGTCCAGCTCCCGTCCTTCTCCGTCGCCAACTCCACCGTCACCTTCACCTTCTCCCAGTACGTCACCGTCAACAACCCCAACCGCGCCGTCTTCACCCACTACGACAGCTCCCTCCAGCTCCTCTACGCCGGCGTCCAAGTCGGCTTCATGTTCATCCCCGCCGCCAAGATCTCCGCCGGCAAGACTCAGTACATGGCCGCCACTTTCTCCGTCCGCTCATTCCCCCTTTCATCATCATCACTTCCCCCCGCTCAGCCCGACGGGCTCGCTGGGTTCCGAATCGGGCCGAGCATGGAGGTTGAATCGAGGCTTGAGATGGCGGGCCGGGTTCGGGTCCTCCATTTCTTTACCCACCACGTGGAGGCCCGGGCCGATTGTCGGGTTTCTATTTCTGTTAGTGATGGATCTGTATTAGGCTTCCACTGTTAGTTACTACTCCCTCTGTCCCATATTATATGTCTTTTCAGAGAGTTTTTCTTGTCCCAAATTATTTGTCATTTTAGATTTTCAATGCATCATTAATTGCACTATTTTCAATTTTACCCTTTCTAACTCCTAATTAGTTAGTTGTAAAACAATTAATGACAAGGATATATTAGTATTTTCCTATGCTTTTTACTATAATCTATACACATTTATTGATTTTCTTAATATGTGTGAAACAACCCAAAACGTCATTTAAATTGGGACGGAGGGAGTAATTTCTAGTTATTTAATTTAATTCACTTGTTTTCATCTATTTAATTATTATGACCAAAATACCCCTCCTTCAAGCGGGAATTGCAGCATTGCAAGTGGGCCCACGTTTTGATGCTGCGGCAGAGCCCAGGGGTGGTGGGCCCCACTTTTCAACATTAATAAATTCGTCCCCTCGAAATTCGCAAAGTTATTTTTTTTTTCAGTACATTATATACTCCCACTAAAAAAAGTAAAAAAAATGTAAAAAATAAAAATAATAATAATTAATAAATAAATAAATAAATTCAAGAATCTTGACCAAGGAAATGAATTTATCATCTATAACTTGTAAGAGTTAGATTGCAAGTGCAGATCAGGCCTCCACCACTGATGTATACCATGAGCATCCTTAAAATCAGTCGCCGGAGTTAAATTCACCGTCAAATTCGCAGACGGGATCAGATGCAGCGGCTCCTCCAACTCCACCCCACCAACCGCATTCAACAGCAGCCCTCCGATCGAGTGCCTCGTCGCCAGCCGTTCAATCTGCCCCGCCCCAATCTCCTCCATCCTTTTCCTATGCTCGAAGTACCCCACATACTCCGAGCATATATGATCACTCGGATTCACAAACAGACATGGCAGCCACTCTGACAGCACGTCAAATGTCGTATTTACCCCCGAACCACGGTTCTTGTTTTTCATTGCAAGAGCCAGCCCAGCTGTAATAACACTCCCAGCGAATCGAAGCCCGTGCTTCACTTTCGTGTCCTTGATTATCCTCTCAATCGGTGCAGACAAAAATGGAGGATTGAATAAAAAGGCCTCGAGGAAAATACCCGTTTTTGCGGTGCTTTTCCCTGCCTGCAATGCCATAGATGCACCTAGAGAATGACCTGTCAGCCATACGTTCGAGCTTCCGAACGTGGCGATGACGTAGCGAACGGCCTGTATAGCTGTCTCGAAACGGGATGTTTGGTGGAGCCCGTTTCGGATGATGTGGACGTCGAGCTCGAGGTCGCGTGTGAACGCGTCGCCTTTGGTTATCGTACCTCGAAAGGCAATGACAAAGCGTGGGGAATTGTGGGTTGTGGGAGTGGTGAGCTGGAATATGGCACCGAATATGCAAGAATCAGCTTCGTCGATGAGGTGCTTGTATAGCTTAAAATGGAAAAACTCCCACCAAGGAGGGGCGAGAGCGTGGGGGCCGTTTCGCTTTTCTTGGCGGTCTCTTTCCAATATATATACGCTCTGAACCAAACTAGCTGCAACTGACCTTCGGTGACTCGGATTTGTCCTGAAAAAAAAAGACAGGTATTTAAGAATCATAGCTATTCACTTGAGAAAAAGGTAGCAGAAATCCAAATTCAGTTGAGCCATTCTTTGGTCAAATGGTCAAACAATTCGATACAAGAAAAGTTAGATCCTCTATCGGATAAACTTAGAATGAACATGTAACAGCAAAGCTGTAGCAAGGTAAAACGAACGATGCCAATAATATTCCAAAACGGAATTTCATCTGGTGGTAAACTAAGCTTCTTAAACCAATTACATACAACGTTAAGAGAATATTTTGTTCGTACTGCATTTAAAGGCACCAAAAAGGACGAGATTCGTTAATCGTAATAAACGGAAATTTTCATTTACCTCTTTAAATATCAAGAGGAGAAACGTATTTGTAGGAGAACAAAACTCTACTATTGATCAACATCAGTTAACCGAATACAAACTAATTTATACATCGACAGAGTGTGTTTGTGAGTTCTCACCAATCAACTGTTGTCAAATGCAAAGGTCCCGAAAGGTCGAAATGTTCTCTTTCTGATACAGCAGGTCCTGAAAGATCGACGATTTCCTTTCCCGGCGACATAATTTCTTATTTATTTCTCCTCGAATCTGCAAAACTCGTAAACAGATAGAACAACTTTAGTCATTGTGGAAGTTTGGAACTTTGCCTATTAATACAGAAACAAACAATACCTTATACCAGCATTATATAGCAGAATCCAAACAATGATTATTGTTACTTACTGATTACATATCAAGTGAACCAAAAGTAAGTTGAACCAAACCACAAAACTCAAAAGCCCAAATCTTTCAAAAGAAATTGCTATAACAAAAAAGCCAAAATGTATAGGGTTTATTGCATTCAGCACCCCTAAGTTTACTCTAATTGTTAAAAGGACTCTACTCACATTTTTCCTTAGCAAAAATCTCCCTGTGATCCCAAATTTTGTTTTCGGAAAACTACTCCTAAAAACTCACTAATTAGGGCAAATGTGTACTGAAATCGTTCGCAATTTGTAAGTTCCGATCGACAAAAGCTCGAAAAAATCGACATTTTGACAGATTAGAAACTGCGTATTATCTGAATTTGGGAGAATTATCGAAACCATTGCATACATTACGCTTAGAGAGAGAGAGAGAGAGAGAGAGAGAGAGAGAGAGAGAGAGAGAGAGAGAGAGAGAGAGAGTCACCTTGAAAAAACGCTACGATATTGCAGCAGACGGAAGGAAGAGGAGATCTGAATCTCTGTTATCCGGTTTCTCTCTCTAGAACGAGCGAGAGAGAGAGAGAGAGAGAGAGAGAGAGAGAGAGGGAAGGCGGTTCGGAGTTGGAGTGTCGTTATCCTAAGGAAGATCCAATTGTTAAATGTTGATTTTGACCTTTTTCTACTCTCTAGATAGATTTCGTGTTTTATTGATTCTTTTTTGAAGACACGACGCCGTTTTGGGATAATTGCAACCTTTGAATAATAAGAGAAAATTAGCTAATTAATAAATAATCCCTAGTTGGTGACAAATGAATAAGGATAAGAACACACTTTTTTTCTTTCTTCCTTGCTACAAATCTATTGAAGTATACTAATTTCCATCTTACCCCTTCAACTTATTTGAAGTGAAACGACGAAATTCGAAAAAATTACCAACTTTGCAAGGTGGTACGTCAAATTTTTAACTAAGATTGAAAATAACATTTAATACATATAAAATATTATTGTAAATGGTCAAATGACGGGTGGACCAAAAATGTTACAAATTGGTAAAATACGGGATGAAATTTGTTCATCTTGGAACATGAGGGGCTAAAAGTGTAATTTTACGTAAAGTTGAGGGGCCAAAAGTGTAATTCGACCTCAAAATTTGACTAATGCATATAAGGAAATCAAAACAAATCAACACTAATTAGAAAAAAGTTATTCGCAATCTAAATCAAATATAATATTTATGTGTGTTTGTTACTCCTATTTGAGTTAGATTTGGAGTTCACTTTAGGAGTTCCATTTGATGAACATATAGATTATATGGTCTATTAGATATAATCCCCTTAGACATTCAAATAATAGGGGTAGACGCAAATTTAAATTTGCCATTTTGATAAAAATCCAAACTTTTTTAAATTATATAAGTACCCTCAATCAAATCCCACAAATCCCGTTACTTTACCTTTTGAAATAATATCAAATCCCTCCCTATTTTCCCGTTAAAACACTATCCCCACATACTCACTACTAAAAATCTGCAAACCTTCCAAAACCAGAAATTTATACGGCGTGGATCGACGATTTCCTGCACTCCGACCAAGCCGCCGTAGGTACGTCGTCGCCACTCGTTGAATCGCTATCATCAATCGATATGTTGATATGTTTTGGCTAAATCAACCGCCGCCACCTCCGTCACCGTTGTCGCCGGTGGCCAACAACGATAACAACGATATTGGCCATAAGCAACACCTCCACCACCGCCTAGTCCTCCACCACCACCACATCCGACCACCTCCACCACCAAGACCGCCAAAAACGACCAAGATCTCCGCCGCTCCCGCCTCCAGGGTCGTAACAATCAATTTAGGAGTGATATCGTCGTTGGCCGCCGCTGCCGCCGCCGTCACTGCTCCAATCTAGGGTTACTCAAATCTAGGATTACTCAAATCTAGGGTTTTGATAATTCTTCGGCCCATAGTTGATTAACGAGATGCACAGTCGAATTACATCTGTATTAATAGACTATCATATATCATTTAATAGACTATCCCACTAATATAATTTGACTATGGATCTCGTTAATCGACTATGGGCCGAAGAATTATCAAAACCCTAGATTTGAGAAGTGACGGCGGCGGATTTGTGTTTTAAAATTAATAGACTATCTCATATCATTTAATAGACTATACCATATATCTAATTCGGCTATGGGTTTAGTTATTTGACTATTGGGCCGAAGAATCAACAAAATCCTAGATCTGATAAGTAATGGCGGCGGATTTGTGTTTTAATATTGTTAGACTACCCCATATCATGTAATAGACTATCTCATTGATCTAATTCGACTATGGATCTCGTTAATCGACTATGGATCCCGTATTATTCAACCACATAGTATATTAATAATTATATAGTACATTAATCTGCTATGATAGTATATTACGGTTATAGTAGTGATATGAAATTGTGTTACAAACAATATACCACTGAAATGACAAGAATATTGAGAACAAAACCAACGTAAAGTAATTCCAACATAACCGATAAAATAGTACATTAATAATCTCATAATTTTAATCTAGGGTTTTGAGAAAATACTTAAAACACATCATAACACAATCAAACCAATATGTCGAGTTAAAAAACTCTAGTACATTAATAATCTCATAATAGTATAATAAAATGATAATGGTAGTATCATACGGTATTCATAATAGTATACTACTGTATTACAACGGATTAACACTTAATCGAAGTTACCGAGCCATTACATCGTAAACACGACATTAATTAAACATATCAAATCTTAGGGTGGTTTGGAAAATAACAACCATCGGAATCATTTGAATTCATTTAGTTTATGTCCTCGTCGCTATCATCAGGAATGCAGTCGACTTCTTCTTCGAACAACTGCACAAAGCCTGCATTCAATGCCTCACTTCCAGTGGCATCAACGGCTCCAACTAGTTCACCCCCACACCCATGTTCCATCATCATCAGAAATAACAACTTCAGCATCATATGAACCTAAAATCATGAAACGAACTTAAAAATGATGAATACTAAAAATGATTAAATAGACTGCAAATACATTTGAATGACAATAAATTAACATCATCAAAAATAAACTTGAAAATGCATAATCCATACAATCAGTTGAAAAAGACTACGAAAGTGTATTTCAATGTACTACCGAGCACACTAAAATCAACTGTTATAAACAAATAAACCAACTATCACTCGATTATTGCGTAAACCAACTACGACACTCATATAAAACAACTCTGGTCCGACTGCGTGAACCATCCTCTGCCAACTCTGTGAATCCTCTTCCGAACAAACATCATCAGCCAAAATAAGGATGTATATGTGACGACGTAATTTTTTTAAGAAACGATCTACTTTACTACCAATATAATCAACGTATCAACACAAATCTTAAAAACGAATACAGCGAAAAAACAGTGAAATAAAAATGAAAAAATACAGCGAAAAATAAAAATGAAAAAAAAACCGAAAAAAAACTAAAAACACATTCATACCCGCTTAACGACGGACAACGATGAACCCTCAAATCCAAACCTATTTCCACGCCGGTGAAAACACGAAGGAAAACGATGAAAAACGATGAAACGCTGAATAAATTCTTCAAAACAGGTTCAAATCCGAACCCGATTGAAAACGATGAAAAACGATGGAAAACGATGAAAAACGATGAACGCTCAAATCCGAACCTATCTTCAAATCCGATGGAAAACGATGAAACGCTGGATAAATTCTTCAAAACCGGTTGTACAAGATTTGATAGAAACCGCCAATATACTCACGTAATTTTATTCCGTGATTTTAGGCAACGTATCAGCAATCTCATATCACGTAGTTAAGGAAGTAAATACCGTTCAAAAATAAAACCAAATAAAAAAGGGGTATTAAAGGGAAATTATATAATATATTTTGCCAAGTTGGCAAATTTGGGTGTATCTCAAAAAGGAAAAAATTAATTGGATCTACCTCATTAGAAAATATGAATAAGGGGGTTATCCCTAATAAATTATAGAGCAAATACTGCCCCAATTGTGACTCTTTTACCTTTAATTTTATTTAATATTAATACCATTTTTCTGATTAAAAAAATAAACTAAAAATAGGAAAAATATAGTGCAAATATTATATTTTTTAAATAAAATTCATACTCCTCCCTAAATATTTTGGAGTTACAATATCAGAATTGGCCCCCTGTTTAATTTTAAGTTAAGTTGTATGGAAAATGACATGTGGCTCTCACGTGCGTTCGATTTTCAACACAACATGGAAAATGGACTTTTAACAAAACGCATTGCGTGTTGTTAAAACATAACCTTTTTTATTTATTTAATTTTTTGAATTTAAATTTAACATAAAATCGAAATCACGTAAATTCTAAAAAAATCAAAATTTAATCTAAAAATTTGAAATATTGATAGTCTAAAAATTTGAAATATTGTTTCAAAATCTGCATTTTTGGAATTCGAATCGTTTTAAACCAAAATAAATAAAAAACTGATAGGAAACATCGGGGCGCCTCATCATCACCACCTTCGAATTTTATCAACAGCCCTCTCGTAGCAATTCATTGCACGCGCTATATCTCCGTATTTTATCCCTTTTCGAGAAGTTGACGTGCCCCGTGGAGTATTTGATAAAAAAGTATATACAATTATACTTATTATAATTGACTTTAAAATAATATTTTACATTTATTAAATGTTATTGTTAATCAATTAATCTTAACTAATTATATCAAATTTAGGAACCGTGAAATTTAAATTTTTAAATGTAAGAGTTTAAAGTTGTGGAGGTGCGGGGAATCGAACCCCGTGCCTCTCGCATGCGAAGCGAGCGCTCTACCATATGAGCTACACCCGCTTATGGAAATAATGTAGTAATGAACTTACTTATAACTACTACCAAAAAATGTTTTCTTTAAATTTGTTTTGTCACACACAAATATTTATATGAAATATCGTTAGTTGAACTTGATTCGTATTTGAAGCTCGTTTGAATTCAACTCAATTGCTAATCATCAACTTATTTCAAACGAACTTGTAGTGACAAAACTTTACTCTACATCTTCACACATATATGGGAATCTAAACACATACTCGGAAATCTAACACCTTAGGAATATTTTTTTTTTCAGGTTTTCAACGTATACGAACAGGAATTACGTAAAATTCACAGATGATTGTATTCAAAAATTCGAACAGTTAATCTAGCTAGTGATGGTATAGGATCTACACCCTCGAGACCTCCTTCCAAGCCCAACTCCCTTGACCGTCGGAAAACCCATCGAACACCAGTTCTTCGATTCTACAATTCTTGATGGTGTAGGATTATACAATTCTTGATAATATACAATAATAAATTGATAACACTAAACTTCAATTTTTAATTTGTAAAAAAAGAAAAAGAAAAAACCAAACTATTGGATCCCAATCTTGGTGTTCTTCCACTTGTATGCAGCTTCCAATAATTGAAGATTTCTTCTCTGCATATCTTCTTCTTGTGGAAGATCATCATCTTCAATCTCTATATGTAACCTTTTCTTTTTGAGTAATTTCTTCTTGGGCATCATCTCTGAAATAGCTTCGGCACGTTCCGTTTCTCCCAAGAAATCCTCAAACTCGGCGAATTTTGTCCATGCACGGACGTTCTTCGGGGCCCACTCCAAGTACTTTTCGTATATCTTCCTGCATCTTTTTACATTACCAAGCTGCAGCTCCATCTCAACGTACTTGGTAAAGATCGTATCTTTCGGAGCCATTCCAATTGCCGAACCCAAGATTTTCCGTGCCCGACCGATATTTAGCTGACGGACTTCGAATTGTGCAGCCATCAACCAAATCTTAGCAAAGGAGAACTTTTTATGAGGAATATTCTTTAGGCACAAGGTGTACACTTCCCTCGTGCGATCCGTATCTTGGGAATTTCGAGCTCCTCGTATAAAGCATAATTAATCCACAAGTATATGTACCTCCGCCAATAACGCTTCTCTTGTGAAGGAGGTACATTTGCAATAGCCCTTTCGTATAAATCCTCCATCGTTTGTTTATCCCCACCGATCTCTTCCACTAGTCGAATGTAATCGAACCAAATATCATAGTTAAGTGGATTCTTTCTCAACCCATCTTCGTACTCGAGCCTCCTCTTTTCATAAATAGCATCCTCGAACCCCTTCTCGAAAGGGATAAACTTGTGATCCAACGCAAATAAATCCTCAAGATCACCTTCGAATTTATCGACAGCCCTCTCGTAGCAATTCCTTGCACGCTCTATATCTCCGTATTCCATCTCAAATTCAGCCAATCCCATCCATGCAATGACATACGGGTGACAATCGACATAGCGCTCGAATATCGATCTCGCCCTTTCGATCTCATTAAACCTCAACTCAAATCTTATATACGAAAGCCACACTTCCTGTTCGGGAGCCCTTCGGATTAAATCTTCGTACTCTTTTCTTTTTTGAAGTTGACTCGCCTCGCGGAGTATTTGCTCGGCAGTTATCTGAATCGGAGTTGCGTTCTTGTTCTTCACGCGCGGTGCCATGGTGGTTTAAAGCACAAAGGAAGGAAACCTGAGAGAAGAAATTAAATTAATTATTTGTCGATCCGATTATGATAGCTGAAGGAACGTATGTATGTATATATATAGGTATATATATATGTATATACCTTAATACATGGGCGAATGTCAAAAAGGTCCATATCACATGGGACTTAAATGCACATTGATCCACACAAAAAATAGTCTCTCAAATAAACTCATCTCCATGTCTTTAGTCTAAAATAACCCCATAATATAATTCTGATATGCCTAATTGGCCCAACCCAATGGGCCTACAAATTATATACCTACTGGGCCATGAGCCTAATATCGAAGACCACTATCACCGAGGCCCAATCACCTTCAAGTAAGGTTTGGGCCCGACAATCTCAACTAAGCTATAAATAAATGTTTGAACTCATTCTTCAAGGTATGTCCTATTAACTGAGCAATACTATCAACTGTATTCTCTGGACTATTTCTATGATCAGCACGTCTGACTTGAGCGTCGGAGGGGTTTCCGCCGGATCAACCCCGGCTTAGTTCATGTGTTCTATGATCGCAGGTACCTCATGATCATCAAGTTGTCAAGCTACTGATCCGCTTTGCTCTCCCAGTTCATTTTCTACACTACCTCAGGTGATCTAAGTAATTAGCATCATCAAATTCTTATCAATTCCATCAATTATGCTCTAACTTCCTTAACATTACACATTGACCCCGGATTTAAACAAATATATTACATTAACCCCATAATAATAATTTTTTGAAAAAATATTTTTTTTTTTCAGAAAATAATTTTTTTTCTGAAATATTCTTTTCCGGCCAAATTCCGGCGTTGACCTTTTTTTTTTTTGAAAACTTTTTTTTTCTGAAACTTTTTTCCGGCCAGTCAGCCGCCGGTCTCCGGCGTTGACTTTTTTTCAATTTTTTTTTCTTAGAAAAAATATTTGAATAAATATTACTTTCTTGGCTACTAAATTACTGTCTCAGACAGTAATATTACTGCTTGGGACAGTAATCTTATGAATATTATTTTTCTCAACTGTAATATTATAAATATTACTGTCCGAGACAGTTAAATAACTGCTGGAGACAGTAATTTAGCAGCCAAGACAGTAATATGAATTTAAAATATTTTTTGTAAGAATAAAAAAGTCATTAACAGTTAAATTACTGTCTCCAACAATTAAATAACTGTTGGAGACAATAATTTAGCAACAAATATAGTAATATTAATTAACATATTAAAAAAAGTCAATTAACAGTGAATTACTTTTTCCGACATTTAAATAATTGCTGGAGATAGTAATTTAGCAGCCAAGACAGTAATATTAATTAAAATATTTTTAAAGAAAAAAACAAAATCAGTTAATAGTTAAATTACTGTCTCTGACAGTTAAATAACTGTTGGAGACAGTAATTTAGTAGCCACGACAGTAATATTAATTAAAATATTTTTTTTAAGAAAAAAAAAGTCAACGGCAGTCTCCGGTGGTGGCGGATCAAAATTGGGGTTTACATTGAAATTAGGGTTAAAATTGGTTAATTAATGAAATTTGGCTAAATTGGAGTGTAAATCATGAAATTGGAGGTTAATTGGGTATCAATGAATTGAGGGTAATTTTGGTATATATAAAAGGTTTTTCCTTATTTGTAAATAAGTTTGAATGAGCTGGATTTAATTGAAAGACAAAAAAATTGGATGTCATTCTTTTTATTAAGTGCCTTTGTCATGACTATTTGCCATTTGCCCTCTGTACATACATATACTTCGGATTCTTGTCAAACAAGGATTCCGATATCCATTGGATTCTATCTCCTTAAAATAAATCACACGGCGTTTGAACTGAGAAAGGAAAGAACTACTTTTTGGTCGAATTATATTTTTGGTCCCACAACTCTACGTTGATTACACTTTCCACCCCTCATGTTTCGAGAGAACAAATTTCACTCCGTAATTTACCAATTTGTGACATTTTTGGTCCACCCGTCATTTGACCGTTTATGACTAACGAAAAAATACTTTTTTGGGGGCCAAAAGTAGAATTTATAGTTGATTTGGGTTTGAAATAGAACTAAGGTCTGTTTTATTTTTAATTAGATTATCTTTTATATTTAACTTTAAAATAATATTTTTTTTATTTATTAATTGCCCTTATGTTATTTGAAACACAATAGAGAGTAAATTACGAGAACCTCACTAAGGTAAGTTCTAATTAAAAAAAAAAAACCCCATATTTGCATAATCATTAAAATCCCCCTGAGGTACATTGTCATCTACCGAATGTTATGTACGGTGATAACGAGTCACTCCCACGTCTTCTTTCGGGTTGTCCGGTGCTCGAGGAT
Organism: Erythranthe guttata; assembly: GCF_000504015.1. The sequence continues at coordinate 49,001 of NW_012193091.1, forward strand.
TTGGTAATTGAACTGTACGTTTGCTTCGGGGCTTGTAAGATATCTTCAAAAAATGTCAAACGGCTCACAGTTAATGCCCAATTAAGTAGTATGAGATTCGGAAATGAAATTTTTTTTTATTTGTTGGAGATAGATAGTCCAGCCCTTTGTCACGGCCCGCCAGTTTTGGCCCAACCCTTTGTCAGTTTCCCTTGGGTTGGGAGGTTAAAAAGTTCAAAACTTAGCCAAATAGGGTTAGGCCCAAGTTATCCCAAATGTATAGAGATAGGTAGAGATTCTTGGAGGATTCTAGAACCTTCCCTTTGTAGATATTTTGTAGGAATACTTTGGATTCTTCTAGTGAACAACTCCTAGCCATTAGATCATATAGATCTCCACCGTCCATTAAGAAGGTGGCCTAGTATAAATAGTGGTAGGGTCATCATTTGTAATCATCCAACAAGAATTCAACATATACAATAAAAGTAAGCGAGGCTGACTTAGATATCGCGAGAGGCGAGAAGGATCTAAGGTCGTGACACCTTGCTTTGACTGTTGGTCCGAGAAAAGCAGACGTAGACGTGCGACCTTGCTTTGACTGATGGTCTGAGAAAAGCAGACGTAGACGTGCGACGCCGAACACCTACTATGAACCGAACACCTACTATGAACCGAACACTACTATGAGCTGAACACCTACTATGAGATCATGCCGCATGAACCGAACACCTACTATGAAATCATGCCGCGTGTCCATTACTCACCTACTATGAAATCATGCCACGTGTCCATTACTCTCAATTTCTGGTGGGATTTGTCGATAGGGTCCGTAATGTGTTGTGCCGTATGAACCGAACACCTACTATGAAATCATGCCGTGTGTCCATTACTCACCTACTATGAAATCATGCCACGTGTCCATTACTCTCGATTTGTGGTGGATTTGTCGATAGGGTCCGTAATCTGGAGTGTCTGACATTGGATTTACCAGATTATGTTGATGTACGTACTCTTTCAATCTTTCAGCAGTTCATTGAATAATTTTCTTGAGTAATATTAATCTTATACTTTTTTTTTTCTTTTTTTCTTGTATTTCCAGATTATTGACTTTGCGACTATAAGCTTTCACAGCATAAAGACAATGGAATTGACTATGGATTGCTATTTTCTCTAGATGTTGCTTGAGAAGGCTGAAAACCTTGAAGTTCACCTACTATGAACCGAACACCCACTATGAAATCATGATGCGTGTCCATTACTCACCTACTATGAAATCATGCCATGTGTCCATTACTCTCGATTTCTGGTGGGATTTGTCGATATGGTCCGTAATGTGGAGTGTCTGACATTGGATTCACCAGATTATGTTGATGTACGTACTCGGTTCAATCTTTCAGCAGTTCATTGAATAATTTTCTTGGGTAATATTAATCTTAAACTTTTTTTTCTTTTTTTCTTGTATTTCTAGATTATTGACTTTGCGACTATAAGCTTTCACAACATAAAGACAATGGAATTGACTATGGACTGCTATTTTCTCTCGATGTTGCTTGAGAAGGCTGAAAACCTTGAAGTTCTTACTCTCCAGGAGGTTAATAGAGCGCTTTCAGCTTCAGAAGGGTTGGATGGAACCCCAACAAGTGTCGACATGCCTAATATCGCATCTTAAAACCGTAACACTAACTTGTTATTCATAAGAAATGAAGCATACCTCAACTACATCGTGTGGTCCTTGTAATCCACCTCAAGTGCGCGCTTCCACACTGAGTCGCACGTGCAAAATCGTTTTGAGATTCTTCCAAACTGGCATACTTGGCTCAGACGCTTTTGTTCCACCGCGCCGTTCGCATTGAATCTTCGAATTCTTTCCATTTCAAAGACGGTATTCTCCAAGCTCGGAGGAATCTACGATCTTTGTTTTAGTGGCCGTACGTCACAGTCATGTAGATCGCGGGCTTCGCGCACAATTTGATCGGCGGTGATTTGAACTTAGGCAGGTGCCTTGTTCTTCACGCCGATCGGTCGGGGAAGCTTTATCGACGAGTCAGAGTAAGGCATTGTCTCCGGCGTGAGCTTCACCGACGAGTTAGGGTTAGACATGGTTGCCGGCGTGAGATTTACCGACGAGATTGGTTAGGGTTTGGAGGATTAGGCAAACACTGAACTTGGGTTTGCTTGAGCAATTGTAGTGGGATGTTTTACGGCAATTCTATGTCACATGTTCGCGCTCTTAAATGGGACACTTGTGTGATTAATGTAAATATAGGGGGGATATTCGTTTTTTTTTATTATCAGACTCGGGAAAATTGCGGTTAACACTTACTCGAATGAATTTATGTATTTATTGAGTGAGAATCCAATATATTATAACTACGAAATAATATTAGGGTCCATTTGGATAGAGGGATTTGGGGAGGGATTTGATTTCGGGAATGGATTTGAAATGACTCCAATTTTGGAGTCATTTGAAATCCACCACTATTGCTCCAAAAACAACTAAAAATGAGGGGTGGGGATTTGAAATCCATCTCCAAATCCCTCAATCCAAACAAGTCCAAGGGATTTGTTATTATGGATTTGAAATCCCTCCATCCAAATGCACCCTTAGGGGAAATATGCAATACACCCCTCATTTAGAAAATATTTTGTATTAAACTCAATTGACTTTAAAGACTTTTTCCATAACCCAAATCCCAATCTAAATTAGTGAGACCCCCTCTTACCAGCCATGATAAAATTAAAGTGCCCCTATGTTTTAGGTTTTTAACGTAATACAATTTTATTTCTCTCTATTTCCTTTTCTCGCTTCTTTCATTCTCTCGCTGCTCTCTCTCTCTTTCATTCTCTCGCCTCTTTCTCTCGTTCACAGTTCTTTTTTTTTTTTCCTTATTCTTCAGATTTGTAAACCGCCGCCGTCGGAGCCAACAATACCCTTCAAACGCCACCGGTCGAAACCCGTTGCAGGTAGCCCTCCTCCGTCGATGTTGGAGATCGTCTTCCCCCTCGTCCAACACCACCACGATGTCTGGTACAATTGGCGGCGGCGCCTCCCCCACCTTGTCGCCTCCTCCGTTTGGTGCGTGTTTCTACATGAAGACTCATCTTCTCTCAACGTGGAATACCAATATATACTATATTAATTGGTAAATTTTATTTTTTTATTTTTCTCGAATTAATTGTCGAACTAGCAATAAAATATGTTATGGATCTGAATTTTTAGTTCTATTATTTGTTCGTTATGAACGTATACATTGATTTTCAATTATTCTGGATTTTATTGATTTTTGTGTTATTCTGCATATTCTGAATGTTTAGATCTGGAGAACTCATTGAATTACAAGATTAGTCGGTTGTAGTGCATTGTGTTTTACAGAGTAGTCATATTTGACAGAGTAGTCATGTTTAACAACTTAGTTATATTTGTCATTTTTTTTAGTGCTGCATATGTTCAACTGTGTAGTCATATTTGACAGACGGTGCAACCGAGTTGGCTACCGCAACAAAAAAACATGTTCGATGGCCATTGTTGGAGGATCACATTAGTTATTTTTGTTTGTTTGTAGTCATTTTTTTTCCGTTTACAATGTATTTTGCTATTAATGTTGCAAGCTTTTTCAAGTGCTGATTACTTGTAGTCACATTACGCAGAACCTAGTCACATAATAGTCATATTCTCACTTTCATGTTCAGTCACTGTTATACAAGCCATAGTCACATAATAGTCATACTATCGTTGTTTTGTTAAGAATCATGCTTCTACTATCTCTTAATTATAATGTTTTACAAAGCACCGTCACATTCACATAATAGTCATATTCTTACCGTTATTTTAATAATTAGGCTTCTACAATATGTTAATTACACTGTTATACACAACATAGTCACATAATTGTTATATTCTCACTGTTCTGTTAATGCCTACGTAGAGATTCGAATATGACTACTTCAAATCAAAATCAGAGACTGTATATGACTAGTAAGGGTTTATGGATGTATGACGATGTACCACATGTTTTCGATTTTTTGGTATGTGACTGCAGTTTCGAAGCAAGGAAGTTTCGATTTGGGGGAATTTTCAATTTAGGGGAATTTTCACTTTCGTGCGTCTTCTTCAGCGAATTTTATGTAACTTGATTTTATTTTTATTTTTATTTTGAAGCAACTTTGATAGGAAAGCATATATTAATGCTAATTAATAGAGATTTAGGGGCCATGTTATTAGGGATTTCGAAATTAATAGGAATTTAGGCGTCCATATTATTACGAATTTCGAAAATCATGGTTAAGTGTTACAAATTGTGATAATTGTTGCAAGGGCAATGTTGGAAATAAATATTCTAGGGGTTATCACAAAGGAAAATTTATGGTATGGGCATATCACTATTTTTTATCTATAAGAGGGAGTTATTGCTAATGACCCCATAATGTTATTATTTTGTCTAATATTTAAATAGAAAAATTATAAAAGATGCATATGATGGAGACTTTTTTATGGTCTAATTATCTATACTATGTATTTAATATTTATAATTTATATTTATATAAATGAATCATATTTGATTTTAAATTTATTATCTATAAAAATTATGAATCTTAAAAGAGGTTTATCCATTTTGTTACAGTTCTTGATGTATTTGTATTGTACTGTTAATTTTACGAAAATGAAAAAAAAAAAGTTGGAAATATGTAAAAGTAAGCTAAAAATTGGAGGTGCGGGGAATCGAACCCCGTGCCTCTCGCATGCGAAGCGAGCGCTCTACCATATGAGCTACACCCCCTGATGAAAATAATGTAATAATTGCAAAACTAAGATAAAACATATTCCATTCTTTTTTCTTCAAATTTTGCTGCTTCTTCACGGGACTTCATTTCTTACTTGTAGGCATGGTTTTATGCAATTTCCCATTCTTCATATTTTTTACGACCATCCCTCATATATGGTTAAATTACAAAAAAAAAACTCATCTTGTTTAAGTAACTACAACCACATCCCTCAACTACTTATTGTCTTGCACATCCACACTTATGGTATTAAATTTATTTACTAAATGAGAGGAGAATTTGTAAGACACGTAATTGAGGGACATGATTGTAATTACTTAAAAATAAGAATTTTTTTTTGTAATTTGACCATACCTCGGAGTGGCCGTAATTTACCCATTTACTTTTTTTTTCTTTCTTTTTTTCTTCTTTTGAGGAAGAGAACTTCGGAGAAGTAGCAAATAATAATTAATAGGAGTAGTTAACGAGTGCATGTGAGTATTGGCTAGCTGAGGGCGATTTGATACATGTGAGAAACATTTAATCTATGTCAAAAAAAAATGATTTTTTATTTATTTATTAAATTTCTCTGTATCTTAATATTTGAATAATAAATTTGTTTAACAATTATTTATGTTTGTCAGTGAAATTAGGGAGACAGAGAGAGAGAGACGGGGGGGGGGGGGGGGTAGGTCACTACTAACTACACAAGATCCATAATCGAAAACCAGAGTTTACAAAACTTCACAGAAACACACACACACACACACACACACACACACAGAGTTAAAAGCATTACTATTATCCAGGTTCGTTTTTTTTTTAACATAAATAGCTCGATAACTTACTCCGGGCGCTTCCTCTTCTTGGCAAGATTCTCAAAAACCTGCTGCACATCGGCAGTCGTGATAGCCTTCGAAGGGTCCGAAGATTCCTACAAAAGTAAAACGTAAAAAATATGAAAATATTTCACAACGCAAAAAAACCCGAAAAATTACGTACATTTTTTAATTATAGTGTAGCCATACATACCAGAAACGAAAAGAGTTCATTCTTCATATCAGCAATTCCACTAAGTATCTCCATCTTCTCGACATGACCTAAATTATTCAGAAAGTTCATCTCAACGCCCTCTTGCCTCTCCATATTCTCGTTTCTTTTCTGTTTCGCCATTCTCTCGTACTCAGCAATTGAATCCTCTTTATCAAGCAAGTAGCTAATTCCCTTCTGTGCGTAAAACTCCGAGCATTTCACGCACCTACATAGAACTTCTCTCCAGTTTTTAGAAAGAAAAAACGGCTTTTTATCGCCTTCAGACTCAGTTGGCGAATTTCCTATAACTTCTCCGATAACACACTTTCCACTTGGGCCCGCAGCTTCAGTACAAACCTTAAGTTCACCTTCTTGATTGGTTAAACTCGAAGAACTCCCATTCTCCATCTTGCCTGAAGATATCGTGTGTGAATTGTCTAAAATAGCCTTTTCCTTTCCAGTATCCGAAGTGTTCGATACTGAAATGATTTGACGATAGGAAGTTAGAAAAGAACAAACGACTGCACACCCTTGGCATATAAAATCCTCGTATAGAGGCTCGCCTTCTTCATCTCTTGGAATCTATATGGCAACATAAATATTTAACATAAGAAAAAAATTGGCGGTATTTATCACTTAAATAAGTACGTTTATGTAACATCGAATTGAACTCAAGACAAAAAAAAATTACGGGCACTGACCTTGTCAGAAGACTGAAGACCGATATGCTCCTCGTGAAACCAGTCTTCGCAAATGCAGCACTGAATCATCTCGACTTGCTCTTCGACGTTAGGATCGGGGTACGGCAGATCGCAGGTGCAGTAAGTACCTTTGAAATTGTGGTTGTACAGATTCTCTGAATTCTCTACATCTTTGCTAGCCAACAGCTTGCAGAAGAACTCCCCGAATTTCGAATTCCCACAATCACACCGGAAGTTTCTTTTGGTCCATAGTTCCACAATCTAGTTCAAACAGCAAATAATAAACACCATCACAAAAAAAAAAAAAAAAAAAAAAAAAAGAAAAAAAGGGACAGATGGCATATACAGATAAAATACTTCTCGCTCCAAACAATGAATGTTTGCCTATAGAATATTGAAAGAAATATAAGGCGTACTATGCAGCATAAATGAACGCATCTTTACAAAGTTGAACATAACAAAGTACCTCATGGCCCTCGTGGCAAGACAAGGAACAGGCTGTGCAGACACCCGCGTTCCCCTCGGGTGTGCATGTCAAACACGAGAAAATTGCCTGTCTCTTAACATATCCTTTGCTATAGGTACACTCCTTGCCCTCGTCACCTCCCAGGACCAAATCTGCTTCCTTTAGAATGTATTTAAGGGGGTAGGAAAAGAAAAAACAGCAAGTCAAAACACCGTAAAAGAGAAAGGCATGCAGTCAGAAGAAAATAGCATGCAGAATTAACGGAATACGAGATTAACAACTCCATGCAGCTAGTAACATTTCAGTAAAGCATGTCGTCGTATCGATGACAGAGCAGATGGTTAGTGGATAATAAACTATTCGAAACAATAGATACAGATCAAATTCAGTGCTGACTTCCAAGTCAACCATTACAGGAGCTGTATATAAATATTTCGCAGCACATTAACTTATGTGTACAAGAGCACACATGAAATCATGAAAGCATTATGAACTGTCTGTACGGACAATAATGAACTGAAAGATGAATGGCATGCTTTCGTAAATATTACAACATTACTATATAAACTATACATACAAGTCTTACGAATTAGGATAGGTTCATGTATATAAACTATACATACAAGTCTTACGAATTAGGATAGGTTCATGGTACTATATTAATGCTTTCATGAATTTGTTATTTTGTGAGAATAAACTTCTATATCAAGAACAGCTAGATGTATAAACTTTGAATATTTAAGGAATTTGAGCCTTCAATAAGTTAACCACCATAAAAGGTAGCTAAGCACGAGATACTTTCATATAGAAAGTTAAAAATACAATAAATTCTTAGCAGAAAATGGCAAGGAACGTAAACAAACACATATATGGCGAAGTGCGACTTTTATAGTAACTACTTGGTAATATTATCAATTAGAAAGCACTGATTACTCCAAAAGTTCGGGTAAACAACTAAAATAAGCTAATAAATATTATGTGTTTTCCTACTTGTGTTTTTTTTCTTCCAAACTAAGTCCAGTTTGTGTCGACATTAATTGATCACTGACCACGATAGCTAATAGCCGTACGATAGATGAGTCTTAAATAACCATAAATTGGACAGAGTAAGTAACATCGGAGCAACAACAATTACTGCAGTCACTATTTAAGAAACGGTTGTGTTAGCAATTCAGATGTCGGTAAACCAAATTCAAGGACATTAATTACCCTTAGTGAACTGGTGCATAACTAAACTTATTCGAATCCGGAATCGGGATTCCCCTCCTTCGTGCCCTAGAACTGCATTTTCAGACAAGCAATTGCACCAAATATTCTAAAACTCGACTCTTAAATTGCAGTCACTAATCATTTCTTTTCACTGTCTTGAAATGTTTTAGCATGGTTCCTATTTTCATGCCTTAGAACTGCATTTTCGGACGAGCAATTGCACCCAAAAATTCTAAATTCGACACTTATCATTTCTTTTCACTTTCTTGAAATGTTTTAGCATGGATCCTATTCAAATTTGAGTACCTAGAAGTAAAAAGCCCCAAAATTCATTCTTCCCAATAAACAAATTCCGAAATTCTACACTCTCAGATATCATATACTGCATCAATATTTACACAAACGAGAAGAAAAAGCATCAAAAAGTAATCATAATTGATTTTTCATGAAAATCCGTAAGCACCCACTCACCAGTTCCTCTTCTTCAACAGCTTTTAGATAATCCCCAATCGAAATCGTGGGCTCGGCATCAACCTCGTCGTCAAACACGTCAGCCATATGGGTCTGCAAACCCTATAAACAAAAAAAATCAATCAAATTGGCAACTGAAATCCTCCTCGTACATGCCAATTACCTTTTTCCTTTGATCTTATATGAAAATTAAAAAAGGAACTTACGTTCGTAACGATCCCTAAAGAGAACGAACCCGCCAAATTGAGATTTATCTTCGAGGATACTTGTAGAAGGTAGGATTTACAGGGCGAAATTGGAGGAGTTAAGATGCCATCGTGAGATAAAAGTTAAAAGAGTGATGGGGGGTTCTGAAATTGCGCGAGGGAACTTAGGGTTCTTTGTAAAAATCGAAAACTGAATATTTTGGGGTGAAATTTTAGGGCTGGAAATAAATTTTCCCGCCAAATTTAGCCCCAATTTTTTTTGGGCTCTATTGAAAAGTTAAAAGACACAGGGAGACCAGATCTGCCTTTAACTGTTGGGCCTTAACTGCCCATAATAGAGTCCAACCAATTAGATTATGAAATTAACCTAAAACTCCATGGAGCTTTTCTTCTCTCATTCTTGGCCAAATTACGGCCATCCCTCAGGTAATGTTAGACACGGCCACGGGCCGGTTCGGGCCGGTTCCGGGCCGGTTCACGGTTCACATTTTCCGGAACCGGAACCGGCCCGTGGCGTGCACGGTTCACCGGGCCGGGTCGGCCCGCCGGTTCGGGCCGGTTCACCTATCCGGGCCGGTTCCGGGTCGGCCCGAAAATTTTGAATTTTTTTTTTTTTGTTTTGTTTTTTTTTTTTTGAAATATTTAATGAATAAGTAAATTAAAAGAAATACTTTTAAATAGATAAAGGAAAAGGAAATAAATGAAAAGTCAATTAGAAGCCCAAGTTTGAAATATTTGATGAATAAGTAAATTATAGGAAAAAATTGGGGGTGTGAGGGTATTTATAGGAAAAAATGGGGGGGTGTGGGGGCAAAAAAACTTCACAAAAGCTCACCCTTGGGGGGGGGGGGGGGGGGGGATTCAAAAAAATTCAAAAAAAAAGTGAATAACGGCCGATTCACCCGGGCCGGTTCGGGCCGGTTCAACCGGCCGTTATTCACTTTTTTTTGAATTTTTTTAATTTTTTTTTTTTTTTTTTAATCCGGGTGAACCGCCGGGCCGGTTCGGGCCGGTTCAACCGGCCGTTATTCACTTTTTTTTGAATTTTTTTATTTTTTTTTTTTTTTTTTTTAATCCGGGTGAACCGCCGGGCCGGCCCGGCGGTTCACGGTTCATCATTTTTCAGAACCGGGCCCATCCCGGGTGGGACGGGCCGGTTCCGGGCCCAAAACTGGCCCGTGGCCGTGTCTAGGTAATGTATAATTACGAAAAAAATCCTCTTATTTGGATAATTATAACTATTCCCCAATTATGTATTGTTTTATACGTCCGCCCTTACGATGTCACATTTACTAGAGGTTTTCATCTGGTCGATAATTGAACCGAACAAAAATTCGTACATGCCGATTACCAAAACTGCTAATTCGGAGATATATATATATATATATTAAAATTAATTTAAAAAAATCAAAAAAATTAAATATTTTTTAAAAAAAATTTGGTAGTTTGGTTATTTATCGAACCAAATGTTAAACGGTATGAAAATTTAGCGGACCATAATTTCTATACAATTTTACCGAATGAACGCCCCTAAATTTATCTAGTGGGGGGATTTTTTCTTAAGATAATATATAGTTAATGAGGTCTTTGTAATTACACAAATAAAAGTGGTTTTTTTGTAATTTGACATTACCTCAGAGTGGTGATCATAATTTGCCCCTCTTTCTTTAAGCAACAATATAACTAATTTTTTTTAATAAAATAACCATCAGCTAATCATATAGCGAGTGCACTGGGCATGTCCAACAGTGCTTTTCAAATTATAGCTTAAATAAGATTTTATTTTAAGATTAATAAACATAATGACCGAGATTGCTAACACCTAAAAATTAAACATATTATAAGCAAAATAAAAAGAAGGAAAAAGAACTCGGAATATATTTCCAAAAGCTTTCGCAAACACTTGTAATTAATCTTTGAAGTCAAACTCTATAACAGATATCAACATCATTAAGAAAAATTTCATTGAAATTTAATACTGATTTATTGTAGCTAGTCCAATAACTTGTCACCACTACTTGTAAATTATGATTGAATTTTGAACAACACTCTTAGAAACTGTCAAAGACTTCATTCATTGGGTAGGAACACTGTTCTTGTCAAGATGTATTTTTTCTCCTTATGTGAGTGTTTAATATATATATATATATATATATATATATATATATATATATATATATATATATATATATATATATATATATATATATATATATATATATATATATATATATATATATATATATATATATATATATATATATATATATATATATATATATATATATATATATAATAAATCAGTGTGTTGAAAAGTATGTACATGTTACCCCTCTTCTCTCTTTTAAAGTGCAAAATTATAATTTATTACGCAAATTACAGGAAGATCCCCCAAGATAAGATTAAATTAAGAAAAAACTCCTCACTCGAGTAATTAATTAACACCCCACTCCTAAATATTTATCATTTGAAGAGGGGTTTTTTGCAAACTCCCCCCCTGTGAACTCTCAAATGGCTAAAAAACTCCCCATGTTAAAAATATTAGCAAACCCCCCCCTGTGAAAATTACTCAAAGCCAGAAACGCCCCCGCGGGCTGAGTGTGTGTCACACGCGCTGTGTGTGCCACTCTTTGATATATTTTTTGTCATGAAAAGTCCCACACGCCCTCTAAAATTATTTTATAACTGAACATAAATTTATTTGGATTTAAAAATAAATACTCCCACTTTTTGGATGAAATTGCAATTTAAAAAAATTTCTTTACACAGCTTTTTCCCAGCACCATTTCATCGTCACCATCAAACCATCCTTCCAAGAGTGCAACCCACTCTCCCTACCA
>NW_012193091.1:61726-82488 GCF_000504015.1 Erythranthe guttata
ATTCAGTATTGCTCTAACACATGACCTTTCATTTGACATGATTTTGATTTCATACAGAATGACCACCTCAACTAAAAGCTTAACATATTAATCAAATGTAACATTTAAAATTAATAGTTTCAACAAAAAATTTGTAGTAAATAAAAGAAAAAAAAAATTGAAGAAACGATCTTCAATTTTTTTTTTTTTTTTGCATAAATTATTTAAGATAGAGATTGGTTGATGAATGTAACAATGGTTACATACTACATATGACTTGGGTGGTTATCGTTTTTGCACGGTAATGACTTAGGCTTTGAATTGGTACAAGTCGTTGATTCAATTCAAGAAAATATTTTTTTTTGCATTTACAATGGAAAATATTCAAAAATTCATTCATTGGTCATTTAAAATTTATGGGACAAATTTACCCCCATATAATTGCAGGTAGCTCGAGACTTGGAAACTATAAGTTAAATCGTGGAATTTTTATTTGTTTATTATATTATTTTTTAGTTAATTTCTTGCATGAATTAATGGTGTATTTATTGAGATTTTTTATGTACATTAAGAAACTTGTTTAGTTTAGTAAAGTTTTATTTTACTGTTCAATCCCTAATAGAAAGAAAAAAAAAATCGTTTTAAGTCATAAGCAAAAGTTGTACAAAAATAAAGAGGAAGTTGCAGAAATGACCTTCAGAAAATTGTTGGAGAAAAACGGGAAATGAAAAATAATTCGTATAAATAAATAAATAAATAGAATAACAAAAATATTCGAATTAAAAAAAATCTAGGGCATGAATAGTTATATTTATGATTTTAGTTTAGGGTAAATTCCATTTTTCCTCTTATACTTTGGTTCGATATTACTTTATCTCTTATACTCTTGATTGTATCGATTTGGCCCCCTGTACTTAAAAAATTGTCTCAATGCGGCCCTCGCCGTTAGTTTTCAGACATTTGACATTAACACCATTTGACCTAAGTCTGAAAATTACAAATAAGCCACCCCTCCCGGTTTAAATAATTATTGAAAAGAATCAAAAAAATAAAAAATAAAAAATAAATTGTGGCTGACGTCGTGGACTATGTTTTCTCGTTGTCTTGAATTTTTTATTATTTTATTTTTTCATTTGTTTTATTTTTTTCATTGTTTTTTTAATAGTAATAATATGTTGGGTAAATTACGAAAATTCCCCTGAACTTAGGCTAAATTAAACATCCCCACCTATATGTAATTACCTAAATCCCCTGATATTTGTTTTTGCTTTACACCGACTCCCTTATGGTGTGATTTTTCACGGAAGGTTTTTGATTCAAGAGAATATTTTCTGAAAAATACCAATTTCACCTCAACAGAAATGACATTTCTTTTTGTTTTTTAATAAGAATAAAGAAATCGTGTAAAGGCCCCCTAAGAATAATTTTCGCATTTTAAAAAGTAGCATAAAAAAATGTGACTTATGTAGGGGTAGAATTAGTATTTTTCGAAAAAAATTCACTCGAATAAAAAATATTCCGTGAAGAGGGTAGGTGCAAGATGTAAACAAACGTTATGATAGTTTTGATAATTACATGTAAATGGAGGTGTAGCAACAAAATCTTATCTGCGATTTAGACAAACAAGAAAATACTTGCACAAGAATAATTTATTGAATTAAAATAAAATATTGCGGGTTACAAACTCTAATTTAATCCTCTGATTCTTCTCTCAAGAAAAATATATGATTGACTTTGAATTTCGGAGACGAGTCGTTGACTTGATCTTCTCCGGATTTGATTTGGATTTGAATAACGTCTTCCGAGGGTCTTGTGACTTGAATCTCGGATCGAACGCTGAACTTTGACGGATTTTGACTTGAAGATCTTGGAGTTCTTGATGGATTTGACCCTTCAATCTTCCTTCGATCTTGATTTGATGTTAATAACGTTAATTCGAGGGTTTAGCACCGTAATCTCGAATTAAACGCTTTAACGCCTTGATTTGATGAAGAATACCTTCGATTTGATGAACTCCTCCGATTTGATGAAGAACTGATGAACTCCTCCGATTTGATGAAGAACTGATGAACTCCTCCGATTTGATGAAGAACGCCGTAGAGAGAATTTTCTCCTACGGTTTTTCTTCTTCTTGAGTTGTCTCTTGAATTGTGTAGGGAGGGTCCCTATTTATAATAGTAGAATAAGAGTCCTACATGAAGTCTTCTTGATGACGTGGCGCGATTTGATTGGCTCTCTTTAAATTGATATTTATCTCTTATAACTTGGAAGAGAAGAAACAATCCTATTGGTCAATAATTAATTGATGATTATTTCCATGACTTATTTTGCAAGATAAAATATAATCTTGGGATTCAATTTAATATAATATAAATTATATTAAATTTACGTGTCTACAGGAGGTATTTTTTGTAATTTAACCCAAGTTTAGGAGGGTTTTCGTAATTTCGCAATATATTTAAGAGCTAGTCAAGTCACTTATAAAAAAAAATATAAAAAAATTGAGGGCTTTAAAAGTGTTTAGAGTATTAAATTGTTAATAATTAGATCTCAAGTCAATTTATATGATTTGATTTCTTATATAAACTCGAGGATAGGATAGTCATATATTTTTAACAATTAATTAAATAACTTGAAAAAGAAATAATAAAATAATAATATTTGGACCTTCAATAATTATATATGTAAATATTTTGAAGCCAAATGAAAAATATGAATTTCTCTGCAAAAAAAAAAAAAAAAAAAAAAAAAACTAGATGGGAACCAAAGCCCAATTTCTCATCTTCTTCTTCTTGTTTACAATTCCAACTCAATCTGCAAATTCATGCGAACCGGTATCGTGCGACCATATCACCGGACCGGAAATCCGGTTCCCTTTCCGGCTGGCAAACCGGCAGCCGGTCCGGTGCGGGTACCCGGGTTTCGACCTGTACTGCAACAGCCGAAACCAAACGATTCTCAACCTCCCCCAATCCGGCGAGTTCGTGGTTGACTACATCGACTACAGAACACCGGCGATATACATCGACGATCCCGGTTCGTGCCTTCCGAACCGGTCCGCGAGCTTCAGCCTGTCGGATTCTCCATTCCGGGGCTCCCATTTATCGCAATACGTTTTCATCAACTGCTCCGATAATTGGGCGGACTACGACGCGGCGGCGTCCGGCGGTTACGTGGAGCTGTCTTGCCTGAGTGGGAGAAACAGCACGGTTTTGGCTGCGATGAATCGGCCGGGGTTTTCGGTGCCGGAGAAGTGCCGGAAGGTGGCGGAGGTTTCGGTTCCGTTGGCGTGGGCGGTTCCGCAGCTCTATGGGTGGCCGATGGATTTGAGTGGGGATTTCGAGCTGGTTTGGAGTGAGCCGCCGTGCGGGAGGTGTGAGATGCAGGGCGGCGTTTGCGGGTTTGAAGGAGATTCCGGTCTTCAGATTGGATGCTCCGGCAGCCGCTCCGGTGAGTTTTCTGTTTTTTTTTAATTATCAAAATTTATAAATAATTAATTGGGTGAATTGCGTTTTGCACCCCATAATTAACCTTAATTGGGGCTTTGCACCCTCGGATTTCAAAATTGGCGAAATGGACCCTGTAAAATTCGTTACCGGATTTTATCCCAAACGATATTTTATCTTCTGAAAACAAATGTTTTAAAGCCTTATTCTAAATAATTCGTTTAATTTCTATCGATTACCCATTTAAAAATAAAAATAATGTTCTTCACTTCACTTCTCATTCTATTTTTATTTTTTTAATAGATATTAGTTTTGATTTATTTTGAAAATTGAAATTGAATTAAACTTAGAAATTATATATATATATATATATATATTTTTTTTTTATTTTGATGCAAAACATATAAAATAAATCATCAGTTATGTTTTAATTTTATATAGAAGTAAAATAATTAAATAATATTAAGTAAGAAAAAGAAAACCAGAAATATCGTGATATATTAATTTTTTTTTTCTGGCTAAAATATTACAAGAAATTGAGGTAGGTGCATTTTGCCGTGAGATAAATATTGTAAGGGTGGACTTTGCAAATTTTAAGATGTTAGGGTGCACAACGCCAAACAATGTTAATTCTGGGGTGCAAAACGCAATTTACTCTAATTAATTAGTTGGTTATGATTTATGCTTAGTTATGTATAATTAATTACTAGTAAACATTTTCAAACAAACTTGAATAAATAAATAGAAAATAGTTATGTGGTTGGTGGCCAGGAAATTGATGCGTTGAAAAAATGCCACCAAACATGTAACAGAGACGCGTGGAGAGTTTTTATTCATTTTGCAGCACTTCCTTTTAGTTTATTGCATTTAGTACCCTCTATTATACTGAATTATTATAAAATTCCTTTTATATAAATATTTGCAAAATCCACCCTATTTAGGGGTAATTTGCTAATAAAATTGAATCATAGGGATTGTTTGCTAATATTTATAATATTGAAAGTTTTTTGACAAATTAGAGTGGAAACATCGGTGCTAAATGCAATAAATCTCTTTTTTTTCGAATTGTTTTGACTATTAAATTTAGATGA
Source organism: Erythranthe guttata (assembly GCF_000504015.1). Next base: position 66,243 of record NW_012193091.1, read on the forward strand.
AATTTTTAGCTGAATGGAACATGATTTTTTGGCAAACAATTAAATTAAAAGTTTAAAATTACGAAAACCCCCTATTTTTTTAGGTAATAACAACCATCATTTAACTATGTATTTCCTAAATGTACACGCTTATGATGTCAAATCTATTTACTGAAGGAGTGGGTTTTTCGTAAGACACTACATAATTAAAGGGGTTGGTTGTAATTACCTAAAAATACGGGGTTTTTCGTAATTCGACATTACCTCACATGGATGGCTGTAATTTTACCCTAAATTAAATTTAATTCTTTTTATGTTTTATGTTGCATACATTCCCTAATCTATGTTTTAAAATTCCAGCTAAAGGTCTTCCAAGAGGGGCCAAATACGCCATCATAGTCGGAGTTGGGATACCCGGACTAATATGCGCAATCGGGCTAGCATGTTACTCTTTCGGCTTGATCAAAACTTTCCGTCACCGCCCAAACCCCAATCTCCCCACAACCACCACATTCTCCGATCAACGGTCAATCATTAGGTCAACCACCGGCCTAGATGGGCCCACAATAGAGTCATACCCTAAGACAGTGCTGGGGGAGAGCCGTCGGCTCCCAAATCCAGCCGACGGCACTTGCCCCATTTGCCTCTGCGACTACGAGCCTAAAGAAACCCTAAGGAGTGTTCCGGAATGCAACCACTATTTCCACGCTGGTTGCATAGACGAGTGGCTTAAACTCAACGGCACTTGCCCGCTGTGTAGGAACTCTCCGGAGAGTTCGTCCACTTTGGACACGCCTTGTTCGTCGGGGGCTTTTTCGTCTTCTTCCTCGTCCACCACGTCGCCCGAACATCGTTAGGCAATTCTTTGTTGATTTTTTTTTTTTTTTTTTTTTTTTTTTTTTTTTTTATAATTGAGCTGCTTAATTCATATGTTTTGGTGGATACATGTTTGTTGTGTATATATATATATTTGTGAGTAGAACGAGCATACCTCTTTTGAAAATCGTTGTTATTTTTTGTGCACTTGTAATATATTATGTTAATGGAAAGACAATATTGGTAATTTTTCAAATTATATACTAAATTGTGGTATGAAGTTACAAGTGCATTTATAAAATTGATTAATTTTTTTATATATGCTAGTATTTACTGCAGCATTTTCCATCCATGTAAAACTAAAACCAAATGGAATTTTTCTTATCGATTTTCGAAAATGTAAAACCAATTCAACAAATCGAAGCATGCTTTCGAAAACGATAAACACGTTGACAAATAAACGATTAACCCGTGGCTCTGATACCACTGTTGGGGATCGTGCATGTATACGCAGCGGAATTTAAAAATTTTTATATCGAACTAGTTTCGATTACATGCAATACTAATCACATAGTCAACGTACCTTAACGCTTCCGCCATACATATGGTAATTTTCGATTTAATTGAAAAATACATAAAACCGAAAATCACGAAACATGCTTATTCATCATTTAATGAAATCGAAACATGTAATCACATATTACTCATAATCGTAAATCATAATTCATACAAACATGCTCGAATAAGTTTACGAAAGTTTCGATTCATTTACCTCTTGTAGCGTGCGATTTCGACGAATCGAAATCTCGGAACGAGTCACGTACAAGCTGCTATATACCACTCCTAGGGGCTGCACCTCACGGCTGGACCGAGCTGATCCAGCAAGCAACGAGCGGCGACGAACGGCAGCAGCAGCGGCGGCGCGTGGCAGCGGCAGCGGCGGCGCGTGAGCGGCGGTGCGGCGCGTGCGGTGGTGCACGGATTCGTCGGGGCAGCAGCTCCTCTCCAATTAGGTTTCACCTCGTATTTTCGACCCACTCGAACTATAGCACTAGATATAAACGAGTTAGATAACAACACGAATAAAACGAAGGAGAAAGAGGAGAAAACCGGCGGCGTTTCCGGCGGTGGTCGGCGGTGGCGCGGCGGAGATGCAACGGCCGAGAGGTGTTGAGCGGCTAGGGTTTTTGTGCTCAAAAAATCTGATCTCAAAACTCCTTTTGAGGTCTATTTATACCTAGGGTTTTCAACCCTAGCGGGCTTAAGTCATTGGGCTTGACCCACTGATGCATTAAGCCCATTCCCTTTACGGCCTCGTTTCTTATAAACGATCGTCCACAAAATTATAACAAAATTATATTTGTGACGAGCTCAAAGTCCTCGTCGATACGAGTGCCTCTTCGAAATTTCCAATTTCCAAAATTGGAAACTTCCACTTCAGTGGACTTGCTAAATCGGGAAACTTCCCAATTTAGAAAGTTCACTAAATTCCGCATGTCTCTCTTTCTCTACGTTTATTCCAATTCGCAATCCACAATTACGAATCTTGGATTCAATCATATCGACATCCAATCGTTCAAAGATTAACACATTAATCTATGCTTGTTGTTATCAAGGATCTATATTACACGAGAAGTGTGACCCTCAATGGTTCAGGTGTATGCTAGCCGTGGGCTCACAACTCTTTGTGATTCGAACAACACATTGTTCTTATACGAACTCCTCCCAAGAGTCCCGATTAGAGTAAAACTCATTTTACCTAATCCCGATCAAATTGGTGCCCAACGAATCAAGATTGGCGTCTAGCAACTACGCGTCATGATTCCCTAGATACAAATGAAGTGCCTGCAAGAACCTTATGATATAGTTAGCGTACAGTACGATCCCTTCGTAGCACATGTCCCGATTGAACTAGAGGCATTGGTTCACCGAGACCTCTTATAAAGTTCAATAACCGTGCGAACGTTCTAGGTATTATAAATCCATTCGTGTGCGACTTAGGGAAACACATTTCCCTAATCACCCCACTATCAACTCTGGCCAGAGATTCCATGGATTATAAACCGTCAGAACACACAGGACATCCATGACTGCTCAAGCGCTCGAATCCCCTACTACAATGCACAGACTTCACACTAGATTTCGGATTGCACGAACGTTGGCCCTTGGAGCGGTCCGCGGTGGGACTCAGGGACAGGTCACGATACAATCGGTCCTCTAGTGAAGTCACGGTGATGTCTGGGTCTTAAGGACTAATGGTGTACAACTATATCTTAGAAACCTATTACTCGATGAATGAGAACCACTTATAGATTTCTAGGGCGAGGGAGTTCAGTGAACTCATCCAGTATGAGCACCCACTCAAGTATGCCGATGTCACAACACCGAGGACTGATGAGACGCAGTACACATACACTAAGTGCTAGTCTCAAAAGGGAAAGGCCGGTATCCTCATTATTGGCGTAACCCATCGACTAGGAACAAGGTTTAACAGTTACATTACATTGCTGAGTTATCTCACGATTCTACTAGATCAACTCACAGTAATAGAGTAACTCGTTAGGACTATATCTATGCTGCTTGCATGGGATAACAGATATAGAATGCCAAATAAGATATTTTATTATTACGAACGAAAAACGATTGTTTTATTACAAAGAAAAGAGAAAGACCACAGCCACAAGTTGGCTTGCCGGTCACCTACTCTAACAATCTCCCACTTGACCTAAAGCCAACTACTCATAAATCTAAGTCCCATCGACTCTCGATGTTTCTCGTGGACTGATCCTGACAATGGCTTGGTGAAGGGATCTGCAATATTGTCCTCCGAGGTGACTCTGTCTAGCTTGACTTCACCTCTCTCTATGATCTCTCGGATCACATGGTATTTTCTCAACACGTGCTTCGACTTCTGATGAGCTCTTGGTTCCTTAGCTTGCGCTACGGCTCCGTTGTTATCGCAGTACAGCCGTACTGGATCGCTAGCGTTCGGAAATACACCCAACTCTTGGATGAATTTCATAATCCATGACCCTTCCTTTGAAGCATCTGATGCTGCAATATATTCAGCCTCGGTGGTGGAATCAGCCGTCGTGCCTTGTTTGGAACTCTTCCAACACACGGCACCTCCGTTGACTTTGAATATATACCCCGAGTTTGACTTTGAGTCATCCACGTCCGATTGAAAACTAGAATCCGTGAAGCCTTCTTATTTCAACTCGGTATCCCCATAGACAAAAAACAAATCTCGAGTTCTTCGCAAGTACTTGAGAATGTCCTTCACAGCCTTCCAATGGGCTGGGCCGGGGTCGGACTGATATCTGCTCGCTCACAGCATACGCAATATCTGGTCGTGTACATAGCATGCCATACATTATGCTTCCTATAGCGGATGCATAAGGTGTCTTTTTCATCTCCTCGATTTCCATTTGTGTTTGAGGACGCATGGATTTCGAGAGACGAACCCCATGGGACATTGGCAAGAATCCCTTCCTGGATTCTTCCATGCTAAACCGTTTAAGAACGGTGTCTATGTACATGGATTGGGACAAGCCAAGCAATCTCCTCGATCTATCTCTATAGATCCGTATTCCCAATACGTAGGATGCTTCTCCCAAATCCTTCATCGAGAAACGTGTGGATAACCATACTTTAGTTGACTGCAACATCCCTACATCATTCCCAATGAGTAGTATGTCATCAACATAAAGTACAAGGAAAGTCACTGCACTCCCACTAACCTTCTTGTAGACACAAGGTTCCTCCGGGTTTTTCACAAATTCAAACTCTTTGATAGTTGTGTCGAACCTTTTGTTCCAACTACGGGATGCTTGTTTCAATCCATAAATGGATCGCTGGAGTTTGCAAACCTTTTGCTCATCTCCAGAAGATATGAAGCCTTCCGGCTGCGCCATGTAAATTTCTTCCTCAATGTCCCCATTAAGGAAAGCGGTCTTCACATCCATTTGCCATATCTCGTAGTCATACCACGCAGAGATGGCCAGCAAAATCCTAATGGACTTAAGCATAGCAACTGGAGAGAAGGTTTCCTCATAGTCAACTCCTTGCTTTTGAGTATAACCCTTCGCTACCAATCTAGCCTTGTAGGTCGATACCTTTCCATCTACTCCAATTTTCTTCTTATAGATCCATTTGCAGCCTATGGGAACGATTCCCTCGGGTGGATCTACCAAGGTCCATACCTTGTTGGAGTACATAGAGTCCATTTCGGATTTCATGGCATTAAGCCAATGTCCCTTGTCTGTATCCGATACAGCTTCGTTGAAAGTTCTAGGATCACATCCTTGGTCAACTTCATCAACGAGGAATAACCTATCGGGCGCTCTCCGAACTCTTTCGGATCTACGCAGCGACGGTTCAGGAGGTATGTTAGTGGTTTGTTGAATTGGTTCATTATCTGATTGTTGTGCTTGAACTTCAGATTGTGGTTCTCGAACTTCTTCGAGATCAACTACACTGCCCTTTCTATCCGATAGAAATTCCTTCTCAAGGAACACGGCATTTCTCGAGACGAACACCTTTGCCTCGGAAACATAGTAGAATTCGTATCCCATGGAATCCTCGGGATACCCCACAAAATAGCATAGGTCGGATTTTCTATCCAACTTATCTCCCACTAGCCGCTTCACGTAAGCGGGACAACCCCATATCCTAATATGTTTAAACGTGGGTTTCTTGGAGTGCCAAAGTTCATAAGGTGTGGAGTTAACTGCTTTGGTATTAACCCTATTCAGCAAATACACGGCAGTTAGGAGTGCATGACCCCACAGGTATGCCGGTAGCTCGGTGAACCCCATCATAGATCGAACCATGTCTAACAGTGTTCGATTCCGACGTTCGGAAACTCCATTAAGTTGAGGAGTTCCAGGAGGAGTCCATTGAGACAGAATCCCATTCTCTTTAAGATAGTCTATAAACTCAGTACTTAAGTATTCGCCACCACGATCGGATCGTAGTTTCTTAATACGTCTACCGAGTTGGTTTTCTACTTGGTGTCTAAAATCTTTGAACCTTTCAAAAGTTTCAGACTTATACTTCATTAAGTACACGAAACCATACCTAGAATAATCATCGGTAAAGGTAACGAAGTAGTTAAAACCACCCCTAGCACTAACGCTTAGTGGACCACACACGTCTGAATGAATCAAATCCAAAAGACCCTCGGCCCGTTCCATCTTCCCTTTGAAGGGAGTCTTGGTCATTTTTCCTTTAAGGCAGGATACACAAGTTTGAAGTGATTTAACGTCCTCCAAGGAGAACATTCCTTCACTAACAAACTTGTTCATCCTTCTCAAGGAAATGTGACCTAGTCGAGCGTGCCAAAGTTGTGCGGGGTTAAGACTTATATCTTTTCGTTTTGCTGATATAACGTTAATAGGTATTTCACTTGGATTCAGTTCATATAAGTTGTTTATAAGTTGTCCCTTACAAATCATATTTTGTTCCTTTTGTATAATGCAAATCGAATTTCCAAAAACAAAAGTAAAACCTTCATTATCCAAAACAGGAATTGAAATAAGGTTTCGAATAAGTGACGGAACAAATAAACAATTGTTCAAAACAATGGAAAAACTAGAATCCAAAACAGAAAGATAAATTGTCCCAATGGCTTCAGCAGCAACCCTTGCTCCGTTGCCCATTCTTAGGTAGGTCTCACCCACATTAAGCTTCCTACTTCTTGTCATGAGCTGCAAATCATTACAAAGATGTGAGCCACAACCAGTATCCAATACCCAAGCAGAAGATTTAACGGACAAGTTAACTTCAACTAAATACGGAAGAGCAGCGGGGGGACGTTCATTGAGCACATAGAGACGCTCCTCCACTTGGAGCACAAGTTTCAGATTGCGAAACCAATCCAAATAGTTTGGACCGGTGAGTTTGTTTTGGTCGAGGATAGAGGCAAAGGGATGTTTGGACATTGTTGATGAGAAAATTTTAAGAAGACAATAATTAGAGTTTAGTTTGTAATAATCGTTACAATTAAAATTTTGGACTTTTATATTTTAATTGTTCTCCCACTAATTTTATCGAATTCCACCACCCTCTAGCAAACAATCGAGAAAACTTATTTTTCTTTAATGGGCTTTAGGTCCAATAGCGCTAATGTAACCCGTAGTTAATCTATCCCGATTACATAAGCCTAAAGGTAGAGTACTATCAATCACATCACTATGTGACCCTAAAGATCGATTTACCTCACACTTGATAATGACCTAAGTTAATCTAGCGAATATCAAAATCTTCGTGTGTCAAGTCTAGCCTACCAATATGAGATGTCATAGATCCAATTATATCAAACTAATGCAATCCCTAGTTAATCTAGCCGACCACATTAATCCAACATAATTTTATCTATGACCGTATCTCCATCTAATGTCAATTAAATTACAGCTTATCCCACAATAGCACTCCCCGCTAACACGGCTTACTGCACTATTATGAGAGGCTACACATAATTTAATTGTTGGTAGAAGGAAAGAAAAATTCAACAATTTGGTTTTCCTTTATAGCTTGATAATTATTCTTGATTAAGAATGAGGGATTTTATTTTTAAATCTTATTAGCTCATCGGAAGTTTTAGGTTATGATCGTTTGTGATTCCTACAACTATGTTCTCTAGGTATGTGGAAAACGCATATTGATCCTAAGAGAGACATACGATCATCATCGTACTTAATCACAATTATTCATCTCATGAATTAATTAATAAATACGATTAATTGCAAATATAATTAACGGACTTCTTTCATTCATAAATCATTCAAATAAGAATGAAGTCCATTAATTATTTGCCATCCAATTTGTGTTCCATTAATTAAACTAATTTAACGATTAAATTAAATAATTAATCCAACACTATTCTTTGAATTCAAATTAAATTAATGGATCAATTATCTAATTGGGTTTAATTGATAAATAATTTCAAAAATTAAAAATCAATTAATTTTAATATTAATTCTCAGAAAATCGAATAATTTTTTTTTTTTTTTTTTTTTTTTTTTTGTTTGCGCTGACCGGACCGGTCGGACCGGTCCGACCGGACCGGTTCGGTCAGCTGGGGAAAAACAGCAGAAAAACGAGTTTTTTCAAAAATTAAAAATTTTTATATTTTCTGAAATATTCAAAGTATTTAATTAATATTAAACACCCAATTTGATAACACCAAAAATTCAACAATTCAACAAATCGAAGCATGCTTTCGAAAACGATAAACACGTTGACAAATAAACGATTAACCCGTGGCTCTGATACCACTGTTGGGGATCGTGCATGTATACGCAGCGGAATTTTAAAATTTTTATATCGAACTAGTTTCGATTACATGCAATACTAATCACATAGTCAACGTACCTTAACGCTTCCGCCATACATATGGTAATTTTCGATTTAATTGAAAAATACATAAAACCGAAAATCACGAAACATGCTTATTCATCATTTAATGAAATCGAAACATGTAATCACATATTACTCATAATCGTAAATCATAATTCATACAAACATGCTCGAATAAGTTTACGAAAGTTTCGATTCATTTACCTCTTGTAGCGTGCGATTTCGACGAATCGAAATCTCGGAACGAGTCACGTACAAGCTGCTATATACCACTCCTAGGGGCTGCACCTCACGGCTGGACCGAGCTGATCCAGCAAGCAACGAGCGGCGACGAACGGCAGCAGCAGCGGCGGCGCGTGGCAGCGGCAGCGGCGACGCGTGAGCGGCGGTGCGGCGCGTGCGGTGGTGCTCGGATTCGTCGGGGCAGCAGCTCCTCTCCAATTAGGTTTCACCTCGTATTTTCGACCCACTCGAACTATAGCACTAGATATAAACGAGTTAGATAACAACACGAATAAAACGAAGGAGAAAGAGGAGAAAACCGGCGGCGTTTCCGGCGGTGGTCGGCGGTGGCGCGGCGGAGATGCAACGGCCGAGAGGTGTTGAGCGGCTAGGGTTTTTGTGCTCAAAAAATCTGATCTCAAAACTCCTTTTGAGGTCTATTTATACCTAGGGTTTTCAACCCTAGCGGGCTTAAGTCATTGGGCTTGACCCACTGATGCATTAAGCCCATTCCCTTTACGGCCTCGTTTCTAATAAACGATCGTCCACAAAATTATAACAAAATTATATTTGTGACGAGCTCAAAGTCCTCGTCGATACGAGTGCCTCTTCGAAATTTCCAATTTCCAAAATTGGAAACTTCCACTTCAGTGGACTTGCTAAATCGGGAAACTTCCCAATTTAGAAAGTTCACTAAATTCCGCATGTCTCTCTTTCTCTACGTTTATTCCAATTCGCAATCCACAATTACGAATCTTGGATTCAATCATATTGACATCCAATCGTTTCAAAGATTAACACATTAATCTATGTTTGTTGTTATCAAGGATCTATATTACACGAGAAGTGTGACCCTCAATGGTTCAGGTGTATGCTAGCCGTGGGCTCACAACTCTTTGTGATTCGAACAACACATTGTTCTTATACGAACTCCTCCCAAGAGTCCCGATTAGAGTAAAACTCATTTTACCTAATCCCGATCAAATTGGTGCCCAACGAATCAAGATTGGCGTCTAGCAACTACGCGTCATGATTCCCTAGATACAAATGAAGTGCCTGCAAGAACCTTATGATATAGTTAGCGTACAGTACGATCCCTTCGTAGCACATGTCCCGATTGAACTAGAGGCATTGGTTCACCGAGACCTCTTATAAAGTTCAATAACCGTGCGAACGTTCTAGGTATTATAAATCCGTTCGTGTGCGACTTAGGGAAACACATTTCCCTAATCACCCCACTATCAACTCTGGCCAGAGATTCCATGGATTATAAACCGTCAGAACACACAGGACATCCATGACTGCTCAAGCGCTCGAATCCCCTACTACAATGCACAGACTTCACACTAGATTTCGGATTGCACGAACGTTGGCCCTTGGAGCGGTCCGCGGTGGGACTCAGGGACAGGTCACGATACAATCGGTCCTCTAGTGAAGTCACGGTGATGTCTGGGTCTTAAGGACTAATGGTGTACAACTATATCTTAGAAACCTATTACTCGATGAATGAGAACCACTTATAGATTTCTAGGGCGAGGGAGTTCAGTGAACTCATCCAGTATGAGCACCCACTCAAGTATGCCGATGTCACAACACCGAGGACTGATGAGACGCAGTACACATACACTAAGTGCTAGTCTCAAAAGGGAAAGGCCGGTATCCTCATTATTGGCGTAACCCATCGACTAGGAACAAGGTTTAACAGTTACATTACATTGCTGAGTTATCTCACGATTCTACTAGATCAACTCACAGTAATAGAGTAACTCGTTAGGACTATATCTATGCTGCTTGCATGGGATAACAGATATAGAATGCCAAATAAGATATTTTATTATTACGAACGAAAAACGATTGTTTTATTACAAAGAAAAGAGAAAGACCACAGCCACAAGTTGGCTTGCCGGTCACCTACTCTAACAAAAACTTGTTCTAAAAATCGGTAATTCTTAGATTGGATTCGCTCGGAAATTCTATTTTCTATTCACCTATAATATAAAAACGAGATCAGTTTTTATCCCTCAAATTTGTACTGGTTTTATATTTGGTTCCCATGTTCACAAAAAAAAAAATTTGACTCCTTATGTTTAAAAATTCAACATTTTTAGTCACTTCCGTCAATTTTCCGTTAAAACTAGGGGTGTGAACGAGCCGAGCTCGAGCCGAGCTCGCCTCTTTTGGCTGGCTCGAGCTCGAGCTCGAGTCTATTTTGTCGAGCTCGAGCTCGAGCTCGAGCTCGTCGAGTTCTTATTTTTTTGGCTCGAGCTCGAGCTCGTGTTAATTTTGTCGAGCTCGAGCTCGAGCTCGAGCTCGAGCTCGAGCCCAATCTCATTTTTTTTTTTTAATATTTTTTAATTATTATTTTATTATTAAAAATTATTTTAAAAAAATAAAAAATAAAAACTAAATTATGATTATATATTTTTTTAATATTTGTATTTATTTCTATAATATTTTATATTATTATACATTATTTAAATAAAAATAACATATAAAAAATAAAAAAAAATAAAAAAAAAATAAAAAAAATAAAAAAATAATAATAAATCCGGCTCGCGAGCCGGCTCGCGAGCTGATGAACAACTAAAATCCGGCTCGAGCTCGGCTCGTCAGAAAACTCGAGCTCGCGAGCTCGAGCTCGAGCTCGAAAACCTCGAGTCCGAGTTCGAGCTTTTTACGAGCCGGCTCGTCGAGCTCACGAGTCGGCTCGGCTCGTTTACCACCCCTAGTTAAAACTAATGGACTCAAGAATCAAGCATGTTCCATGTCTGCCTTACCTAACGGACTAATGGTAAATTAATGTAAATGACTAAAAATATTAAATTATTGGAAAACAAGGAACTAAATCTGTTTATGTGGGACATTGGCGGCCAAATGTAAAAACGATGCAAACTTAAGTTTGAGGGATGAAAACTAAATAATATTTACATTTTCAATTTAATAACTGAAAAAATAAAAATCAGAATTTTTAAAAATAAAAGGCGGCGACTATATGCAATCGCAAAATTACCTAGGGGAAGACCAAATCTAATTTTTCACCAAATGAATTACTAAAATACTATTATACCCTTACTAAAATACAAAATCCACAATTACAAACTTCCACAACTTCCTTTGTGCAAGACCACACAAGCAAAACCCATTTCATCTTGCTCACAAACCCATTTCACACAAATTCTTCAAAAAAAATTTCTTCATCTTCTCCAAAAATCCTCAACACCCATAACCATCAAATCCTACTAAAACATACAAATGATAATATTATGGAGTCACGAGACATCAATATGGAGAATTCTATAGAAAAAATAGAAAACAAACTATGAATGAATGTATTTTTATAGTTAAGTGATCGATTTTTAAGTTTTGAAAAAGAAAATTCGCACAGTCAAAATTCGACATTGACATGTCGAATTTTGTCACAAAATTCGACATTTAGATGTTGATTTTTTAGCAAAAAATCGACATCAACTCTAGATGTTGATTTTTGTGACAAAAATCGACATCTACATGTCGAATTTTGTGACAAAATTTCGACATCTACATGTCGAATTTTGTGACAAAATTTCGACATCTACATGTCGATATTTCGCCAAAAAATCAACATCTAGATTTTTGCCAAAAAATCGACGTTTAAATGTCGATTTTTCACCAAAAAATCAACATGTACAGGTCGAATTTTCTTCTTCTTCTTCTTCTTCTTCTTCTTCTTCTTCTTCTTCTTCTTCTTCTTCTTCTTCTTCTTCTTCTTCTTCTTCCTCCTCCTCCTCCTCCTCCTCCTCCTCCTCCTCCTCCTCCTCTTCTTCTTCTTCTTCTCCTCCTCCTTCCTCTTTCCTCCTTCCTCCTCCTCCTCCTCCTCCTCCTCCTCCTCCTCCTCCTCCTCCTCCTGATCCTCCTCTTCTTCTTCTTCTTCTTCTTCTTCTTCTCCTCCTTCCTCTTTCCTCCTTCCTCCATATTCTTCTTCTCTTCCTTTACAAGCACCCGCGGTTGGGCGGCGGCAATTCTTCGGCGGCGGGTGGGCGGCGACAATTCTTTGGCAACGGATGGGCGGCAACAATTTTTCTCGTCTTGTGTTCTTCTCTGCTTCCCCTATATCATCCCTCTCTCTCGTTCTTCAATTTCTCCTTTATTTTAAATTTTTTTTTTTCTTTTTGGTCTTGCAATAGTAATTATGTCTAATTTGAATGAATAGTATCAAAATCAATATTGGGGTTATATTTGTAATTTTCAATCTTGCTCTTAGTAAGTTTATTTATATTTTGATCTTGCATCGAGTAAGGTCTTGCACTCAGTAATTTTTATCTTGCATATATTCGTTGCCAAAATAAAATCATATCCAAAAGAAAATTATCATACATATTCCAATATCGATTCAATTTTATTTCTTATTCAGATTGAAATCCGAATTCGAATTCGAAATGAAAATATTATTCCAAAATCGAAAAATGCCGATCCAATTCCAATTTCCAACCCTTCCCAAATGTCAAAACTCCATTCTTACATCAAAAACCCCCAAACTCCAAAAACCCCTTAAAAACCCAGATTCTTTCCTTGAATCGGCTGCTCAACAGCCTCGTCGATCTATCAATCCCTTTTAAAAACATCATAAATTCTTACCTCGTACCAAAGATCTGGAATCGCAGTTGAAAGATTAATTAATGGCTTTCAGACGGAGCATCACCGCTCGAGCCAAGCTGCTATATCAACACCCACGCGCCGCCGCTCCATTTCCGCACATTCACCAAGATGACAACGATCAACAAAACCCTAACCCTAACAACCCCATTTCCAATAACCCCGTAATCTCCAATCAATTGCAGCGCTGCCTTTTCGGGACTGGGAATAATTTGGGCGGTTCTTACAGGTCGAGAAATTTGTTCCATGACCGGAGATTTGCGATTCCGGCTGGTTGTGGGCCGCCGGTTTTCTCGAGGAATATGTCGAGTATTGGAGAACGGCCGTCTGAAAATATCGAGATTATGACTGATATGGCGGAAGTGTTTGGGGATAAAGTGGTTGAGGTGGCTTCTTCGCAGGTGGGCCCGGTGGCGAATGAGGTGGCGCTTGCGGCGGCAGATTCTTTCATGCCGGTGGCTGCTCTCCAGTATTTGATTGACTACGTGCATTGTTACACTGGGTTTAATTGGTGAGTATTGAAACTCTGATTTTTTTTTTAATTCAAACGTAATAGTGTTCATCTGTTTGCGATAAATAATTGAGCTTCGCGTAATTCGACTATTCGTGATTTCCGATTGGATAAATTGTGCCTCCGATTTTTCTAAGGTTATGATGATTTTTTCTGGTACAAGTGTTTGATGCAATAATTCAACGGTTTAAAAAAAAAATCTCGATAATCGAGTTTTGTTGTAATTCCACTGTTCAAGGTTACCGATTGCAATTTTGATTGGTTACATTGTGCTTTCGATTTTTCTAAGGTTCTGCAAGAATTGTAAACCGGGTTCATTTCGAAATTGGTTCTGTTTAGGTGGGCATCGATTGTTGTGACGACGATTTTGATTCGTTGGATTCAACTTCCTCTTATGATAAATACGCTGAAGTCAACTTCAAAATTCACTGTAAGTTCTCGAGCACGTTCGGATTAAATGTATTTATCATTTAATTAATCGTATTTAAGCACTCGTAATTTATTTTTACGCAGCTTCTAAGGCCTCGTTTGGAGGAGATTAAGGAAGACATGCAAAGTAGGGTACGATCATCAATTTCTTGTTTATTTAGTTACCTTGTAATTTGATTCGATTTAATAATTTACGACTATTGATTAATACGTAATAGTAATTACTCGTTATTCGTTCAGGATATGAGTCCTGCTGCTGTAGCCGAAGGACAAGAACGAATGAAAAAGCTCTTTAAGGAGTACGTATCTTTAATTACTGTGTATTTTTATAAAATAAAGGGGACAAGAACGAACGAAAAATTGATTCGTATTTAATTGATTAATGAAAATATACTTGAATATTTTGTTTTTATTTTTCGGACTTCTAATTAAAAATTGCATCTTTATCGTATAGATACGGTGTTACACCACTAACGCCTTTGAAGGGACTTCTAATCACTGGTCCGATCTTTTTTTGCTTCTTCTTAGCTGTAAGTTCACATTTCCTTAATATTTTTTGTAGCTGTTAGTTATTTCGTCACTATTTTCCTACAAAAAATTTGACGCGATTCTTTCTCGTCGCTATTATGTGCAGGTTAGGAACATGGCGGAAAACGTTCCGTCTTTTAAAGAGGGAGGTGCGTTTTGGTTCACCGATTTGACTACTCCCGATACCATGTACATTTTCCCGATTCTGACGGCATTAACATTTTGGATTACGGTTGAGGTTAGCGCCCACCTTTATATTTGTCGACATTAGTATTATATTTTTTTTCTCCCATTGCATATTCCCGAGAAATCTTCTTGATAATTCGAGTTCTACTATAGTGTTAATTGTCATGTTTCTTGATAATGTGATCAACAACCATAGCTAATCTATTAGCCATTATACTCTTTGTTTTTGGAACTTGACATTTGCATTTGCATTTGTAGTCATACTTACTCTAAAGGGTAAATTACGGTCACCCCCCGAGGGAAGGTCAAATTACGAAAAAAACCCTTTTGTTTGGGTAATTACAACCACCCCTTTCACCCCTTTCAATTATGAATCTTCTTACACGTCCACCCTTATGGTGTCAAATTCAATATAATCTTCTAGATTTCATGGAATTTTTTCTAGTTTATACTCGTTTTGTGCAAAAATAAAATACAGTTCCCGATGCACTGCAATTTAATATTTACAAGTTAACAGACATATCTTATGACCATCTTGTTTCAAAATGTGGAGCTCGAATGGGGCAAAGCGGGTGCAGACTGGAGAATATTCCACATAATCTAGAAGATTCCACTAAATTTGACACCGTAAGAGTGGACGTGTAAGAAGATTTCATAGTTGAGGGGTGGTTGTAATTACCCAAACAGGAGGGTTTTTTTTCGTAATTTGACCTTACCTCATGGGGTGCCCGTAATTTGCCCTAATCTAAATAGCATGTGAAATTTCAATATAAACTAACCATCTCCTAACATAAATACGCATTTCTCGACATTATTTTGTGCGGTAATTTTCGTCTAATGGAATATGTCTGGTTATCTTATGTTTGCTATTTGTGATTACAATATAATGTTTATATTATGCTGTCCGAGAATAAAGATTGCCTTTCGGTTGTTTACAAAATTGTCAAGAATATCCTTATTTGTTGTTTAACTAATTATCAGCATTATTTTTTAAATACGGCGGTATACATGGTCATTAAATTTAATAGATCCAAAAAAGGATTGTGTAATCATACAGGGTTGAGTTTGGACTATGTATCCTTCATTCATTATGCTTGATTAAAATCGAGCTAATTTTTAATCAGGGTTTGAAACCTAAAACCCAAACATTCAACTAATCTCGATTATATTCTCTATCGAGTCTAATCCTACTTCCCAAACAAGGCCCTTGTGCATTAGGAAATCTTAATCGTGCTTTGTTTTGCTTAATTTGAAAATGGTATATTCCCTTTCAGTGCAATACTCAGGACGGTATGGAAGGCAACCCGACAGCTGGCACTATCAAGAACGTCTCTCGGGTCTTTGCCGTATTGACTGTCCCTTTCACTGCAATGTTCCCGAAAGTACGTGCATTATTTAAATTTGATGAATAATATATTCGTGATCGGTTATTCAATTTATATAACATTTACCCGAATTTTCCGTGGTCGCGTTCACAGGCTATATTCTGTTACTGGATTACCTCAAACCTGTTTTCACTCGCGTATGGGTTAGGTGGGGCCGTTTTTCTTTTTCCGAGTCGACTATGGTAAACGGGGATATCCC
>NW_012193091.1:91255-106188 GCF_000504015.1 Erythranthe guttata
AGCGATTATTATTTTTATTTAATTTTCTTCTGATTTCTTATTTCTTAAATCGTTTAATTAAATTTTTTTTTTCGTTGAATTTTCAGTATTGAAGAAGCCGGGGGTGAAGGAGTTCTTGGGTGTACCGGTTATACCGGTGGAACCACCCTCACCGGATCAAAAACCAGCCTTGTCGTTTTTCGATTCGATAAAAAAGTACGCAGAAGCCCAACAAAAGATGTCTCTATCGAAGATGTACGCAGATGCCGAACAAAAGAATTCTCTACAATCAGAACAACAACCGGCTGAAATTCCGTCGTTAAAACCGGCAAATGAAAAGAAATCCGGTTCGCCTACGCTCCGTCAAAGGATTAGGGACTTGGAGAATGAGGTCAAGGAAAGGAAGAAACTGAAGAAAAAGATATAAAAAAAAATGGTAATATTATTAAGTGCACCATATTTATTATATGGTCAAGGTGACAATAAATCGAATTTGATACTCTTTGAAATACATTTTTATGTTTTATTATGCGAGCATGTTCGGGATTCGACTGAGATATGTTGTCTCCACCACTTCCTGAAACTAATAGTCCGTTTGAACCCTAACGGAATAACTTACAATCAATGCATTATTCCGTTAGGGTTCTTAACAATGTCTCAGAGGGTAATTATCATTATTGATATCGGAGAAATCTTAAAGTTATTTCAGCATATCTCAGAGGTGTAAGTGTAATTTATTACTAAAAAATATATACATCTCCTTTCTAGATTTTGAAAAAGTCTGATATTGAGAATACTTGTTTTATAGCCATTTTTCTTAGATTGGAGTATGCAGAATTCTGAAATTCCTTCGTTTTATTCTCCAGTTTGTTCCCGTTTTACGACATTCAAGCTCCACATTTTCAAACAAGACGATTACAAGATGTGTCAATTGGCTTGTAAATATCAAATTATGGTGCATCAGAAATTGCCTTTTTGTACAAACCGAGTACAAACTAGAGAACATTCTACGAAATCTAGAAGATTATGTTGAATTTGACACCATAAGAATTGACGTGTAAGAAGAATCATAGTTGAGGAGAATGAATGTAATTACCCAAACATAGTTGAGGAGAATGAATGTAATTACCCAAACATGAGAGATTTTTTTTCTTCGTAATTTAACCTAGCCGTAGAGGTTGACCGTAATTTACCATAATTTTAATGTATAGAGTAAGATTTTTCTGTGGCTAACTGGGGGTGCAATAATTTGAAAAATAAAGACTTGAATGCCCTTTTTATTTATTGAAATAAAAAGACTTATTTGCACATTAGCCCAAAACATTATTTAATTTAAATTTTGGTCCCTAATTCCACCCCACTAAACCCCAAACTCCATAAACCCCCTTAAAACCCAGTTTCTTCCTCATCAAGCTATCAATCTTTGAACAAAGAAAAAGAAATCATAAAAAACTCTTACCTCGTACCAAAGATCTGGAAGCCCTTTCGCAAGATTAATGGCTTTCAGACGGAGCATCGCCGCTCGAGCGAAGCTTTTTTCTCAGCAGCAGCGATTCGCTACTCCATTTCCGCACATTCATCAATTTGACGACGATCGAAAAAATCCGCCCCGCAACGACGCCGTTTTCAAAAACCCTCAGATCTCCAATCACCTCCATCGCCGCCTATTCGGGTCGGGTAATAATTTGGGCGCTTCTTTTAGCTCGAGAAATTTGTTCCATGACCGGAGATTTGCGATTCCGGCGGGATGTGGGCCGATTTTCGCGCGGAATATGTCGAGTCTCGGAGAAGGTCCGCCGGAAAATATCGAGATTATGACTGATAAAGCTGTCGACGTGGCTTCGCATGTGGGCCCGGCGGTGAATGAGGTGGCGATCGCGGCGGCGGATTCTTCCATGCCGGTGGCTGCTATCCAGTATTTGATTGATTATGTGCATTGCTATACTGGGTTTAATTGGTGAGCATTGAACTCAGTGTTTTAGGGTTTCGATTACTATTTTTTTTTTTCGAGGAAATTCGTTTAATTTGATGGGATTTTGTTTTATAATTTTTTTTAAGTATATGCACGAGTAGTGTTTGTTGCGAGGGCTCGTATTTTCGTCTTAGGATCGAGTAATGTGTATGTATGTATATACGACATATTGTTTTGCTCATTTGAATGGGAGTGAAAAATGCAACGTGCCTATTGGATTTGTGCGTATAGTTCGTTCGATCATTGAAACAGAGCTTATTATGATTTAAGACCATTTGTGATAATTAATTCTACCGTTTTGATTGGATGAAAATTGCACTTGAGATTCTCGAGAATCGTAAACTTGTGTTCTTTTGGAAATTTGGTTTTGTTTAGGTGGGCATCGATTGTCGTGACGACCGTTTTGATTCGTTCGATTCTACTTCCTCTTGGGATACATTTAAGGAAGTGTGAATTAAAGTATAAAGTAAGTTTTCGAGCATGTCTTTTTTTATAATTTAATTATCGTTGAACCCTCGTAATTATTTTTTTTATGTAGCTTCTAGAGCCTCGGTTGATAGAGATTAAGAAAGAAATGCGGGATAAGGTACTAGCATCAATCTCTCGTTTATTTATTTATTGTGTCGAATGTCGTTCTCGATCAGATATTTATTGTAATTGATTTTATAATTGATCACTATTGATTAAACTATCTTCGATTGCTCAAGGATATGAGTCCTCGTGATGTGGCTGAAAGACAGGCACGGATGAAAGAGCTCTACAAGGAGTACGTACTTTTTTTTCTCGTCTTTATAATTCAGAATAATCGTAATATTTTTTTTTCGTCTTTAGTGGATGTTACGCTCGATAATAATCGGATATTTCTCTTACAGATACGGTGTTACACCCTTCACTCGGTGGAAGGGATCTTTAATTAACATTCCAATCTTATGTTGTATCTTGTCCGCTGTAAGTTCACGTTCCTTGTATTTTTTTAATTTTTTTTTTTACTTTAATTTATTTCTTACAATTTGACCAATTTTGTCTCGTCATTTTTATTTGCAGCTTACGAACATGGCAGCAAACGTTCCGTCTTTTAAGGAGGGAGGAGCGTTGTGGTTCACCGATTTGTCTACTCCAGATTCCATGTTTATTCTTCCGATTCTTACGGGATTGTCATTTTGGATCCGGTCTGAGGTTAGCCCCCCACCTTTTCGATGCCTATGGCATATTCCCGTGAATCTTCTTGATTATTTGATGTTAACTTCTAAGAGACGAGCATGTTAATTTAATGCATGGTAAATTACACCTACACCCCTGAGGCTTGCTAAAATGCTAAAATGACTGTATGGTCCCTGTGGTATCGGTATTTACAATCACCCCCCTGAATGTAACGGGATAATTGCATTGGATAAGTTAATATAATTACCGATACCACAAACACCTTAAAGTTATTTTAGCATACCTCAGTGGTGCAGGTGTAATTTACCCTTTAATATAACGCATGGTTATGCATCCTTCGTTATTCTTGATTTAAATCGAACCAATTTTTAAATCGTGGTTTTGAAACCTAAACCACATTTTAACTAATTCTTAATTTTAAATCGGTATATTCCCTTTCAGATCTTTACTCAGCCTTTGAAAGGCAGTATAACTGAAAGACCGCTCAAGATTTTCGGTCTGGTCTTTTCCTCGTTGATAATCCCTTTGACTGCAATGTTCTCGAAAGTACGTGCTATTATTTTTGTTTTACGTGCACTATTTAAATTCGATTTAATGATATATTTATGGTTTTATTCAATTTTATATAACATTTTCCGAATTTTCCTCGCTTGCATTTAATAGGTTATATGCTTTTATTTTATTACCTTCAACCTGTTTTCACTTGCATGCGACATAGGTGAGCCCCGTTTATTATTATTCTAATTTTCTCGATCTTGTGATTTTTCTTTTTCTTCTTAATTCTTAAAAATCGTTCAAATTATTTCCGATGAATTGTTTTTTTCAGTGTTACGGAAGCGTGGGGTGAAGTTGTTCTTAGGTTTACCGATTATACCCATGGCGCAACTACCACCCGCACTGAAACGAAAACCCGGCTTATCGTTTCTCGAATCGATAATGAAGTTTAAAGAAGACCATAAAGATACTTTTCTAAAACAAGATTCCGATGAGCCTACACTTCGTCAACAGATTAGAAACTTGGAGAAGGAGGTCAATGAACTGAAGAAAAGTATAAAAACCAAGTAATATTATAACTGCACCTTATATATATATATATATATATATATATATATATACTTGATTAGTAGAAGTTTAGAGATCTGAGAAGTGATTTTCGTATGCTCTGCTACAAGTGTTTATCCGACAATACTCAGTTGGTATGCTGACAAGTTTCGGGGTTATAGTATCCTTTTGATATCGGTACATACGGATATTCGATAACAAAGTTTCGATATAAAATTGCTATTAGTTTTTCTTTTCTTTTTGTGGATGCAACTTTCTTGTGTAAAGCAGATTTAAGTGACATTGAAGCAAATTTGCTTTTCTTGTACACCCTAATATTAGGGTTTAGTAAGAGGGTGATTGGAACAAATGTAGATTTTGTAGTCAACTTTAACAAATGTAGATAGGCGAAAATATAACGTGCTTTGGCCGGAAAAAAATTAATATAACTGGCTAGAAAATATCTAATAACAACCACAGTTAAACCTCTATATTTTAATACAATCGGGACCAACCGACTTCTACTAATTTAGCGAAATATTAATTTAATGAAATAACTTTTAACATGATGTCCTCAAGTTGGGATCGAAAAGAATACTTATTAAACGAAATTATTAATTTATCTAGGTTCTAGTGTACTAATCATCCATCTAGCAACCACCGCCGCAATCTCTATGTCTGCTCAAAAAACTAAAACGAAGAGAAAAGAAGGCAAACACGTGTCAATTCAATTGAAAAACTCAATTTCCAAAGGAAAATTTTGAAATCAACTCCAATCTTATCGAAATACACTTCAAACTCATCATAAAAATTTAACTTAATTCACTATATATTAACGTAATCCAATACAAAAGAAAAAAAAACAAAAATCTACTCTTGGAAACTACATCTTTATTACATCAACATAAGCTATTGGAAGCTGTAACCACATCCATGAGCTGCATAGTCAGTTCTTTATGGATTCATGTCATCATCGTAAGAATTGGAGATCTTTTCATATCAACCTTACATGCCGGTGGCTGCTATCCAGTATTTGATTGATTATGTGCATTGCTATACTGGGTTTAATCGGTGAGCATTGAACTCTGATTTTAGGGTTTTTTAATTTAATACCAATTTTTTAGGGTTATTAAATTGTGCATTCTATTGCTCTTGATTCGTTCGATTCAAAACTTCCGTTTAGGTGGGCATCAATTGTTGCGTCGGCTATTTTGATTCGTTCGATTCAACTTCCTCTTTCGATATATTTATTCAAGTCTCACTTAAAATTTGAAGTAAGTTTTTTCGAGCAAGGGATGTCTAAAATGTAGTAAAAAATATTTCCTACGATTTAACTGTCGCGGAACCCTCGTAATTTATTTCATGCAGCTTCAACGCCCTCGGATGGAGGAGATTAAGAAAATATTGCGAAATACGATATGGTTCATCAATCTCTCGTTGATTTATCTAACCTTGTAAATTTTGATTTTGATTTTGATAATTTGCGAGTATTGGTTAAATAGTAGTAATTACTCTTTGATTGTTTCCAGGATACGAGTCCTGCTGAAAAGCAGGCACGGACGAAAGAGCTCAAGAAAATGTATGTAGCTTACTTCTGTAGTAAATACTTCGATTAGTGATGCTCAATAAAAATCGGGATCTTGCTCTTACAGATTGGTTGGTATTGGGTTCGCTGTGTCGACGGGACTTCTAATTAGCTTTCCTATCTTTTGTTGTTCCTTCTTAGCTGTAAGTTCAATTTATCTACTCTCTTTCTACGCCGTTGTTTTTTTTTTAATTTATTTCGAGCGTAAATTACGGCCACCCCTTGAGTTAAAGTCAAATTACGAAGAAATAATCACCTCCCTCGATTATGAATCTTCTCACACCTTCGTCCATTTTTATGGTGTCAAATTCAACATAATCTTCTAGATTCCGTGGAATGTTCTGTGGTTTGTACTCGTTTTGTGCCAAAAGCGTGCCAAAAGCAGTTTCCTGATGCACCACAATCTTATATTTACAAGCCACTAGCTACATCTTATGATCATCTTGTTTCATAATGTGGAGTTCGAATGAGTAAAACGGGTACATACTGGAGAATATTCCACATAATCTAGAGAATTCCAATAAATTTGACACCACAAGGGTGAACTTGTAAGAAGATTCATAGTTGAGGAGGGTGGTTGTAATTACCCAAAATTTAGGGGTTTTTTCGTAATTTGACCTTACCTCGGGAGGGAGGTGACCGTAATTTACCCTTATTTTGAACAATGTGACCGATTTTGTTTCGTCATTTTGAACATGGCAGAAAACGTTCTGTCTTTTAAAGAGGGAGGTGCGCTTTGGATCACCGATTTGTCTACTCCAGATACCATGTTTATTCCGATTCTGACGGCATTAACAATTTGGATTAAGGTAGATATATTCCCGTGAATCTTCTTGATGTTAAAATCATATATAGGGATTGATTCTTGATTAAAAATCGAGCCAACATTTTAATCATGGTTTTGACTGCAATGTTCCCGAGAGTACATGCTATTTTTGTTTTGAACTTTATTTACGTGCATTATGTTAAATTTGATTAATGATACATATTTGTTCGTGTCGATCAATTTATACCACATTGCATCACATTTGAGTTCTAAACATTTTTTATTTTTATTTCCATCACTTTTAGTGAACGAAAGCCGTTAATTTTTCGTTCTTGAATTTACATGCTGTATGCTTTTATTTGATTACCAACTCCCTGTTTTCAGTTTCATTTCGATCAGGTGAGCCCTGTTTATTGTTATCTTATTTATTGTTTATTTTTTAATTTCTCCATCTCGTGATTTTAAAAAAGTCCCAACTCTCTCTCTCTCTCTCTCTCTCTCTCTCTCTCTCTCTCTCTCTCTCTCTCTCTCTCTCTCTCTCTATATATATATATATATATATATATATATATATATATATATATATATATATATATATATATTTTTTTTTTTTTTTGGGAGATCGGAGAATTTATTAAATAGTATATAGAAGAATCTTGATTAATTAATTCGAATTTAGATCCAGTTTATTGATCTGACAAGTGATTTGGTAATATGCTCTGCTACCGAGTGCTTATCTGACGATACTTATGCCTCTACACTGACGGTTTCTGAATTATCTATTGGTATTTTCCGAGATTCGATAACCAAATTTCGATCAAGATTGTTATTGTAAATGAGATTTTCAAGTTCAAAATTAAAGATATTTTTTTTCGTTTTATCTGCGACGTTTGCATAAAAATTGAGCATAACGCAATGCAATGCAATGATCCAATCATTATAAATTACGTTTGATACTGAACAACGATAATTTTTAGTCCGTTTATCTACGTATACGACGTGTTATCGATATTCTCGATGTGTACCTAGAATCAACCGTGGCTTCGTCCTTTGTTTATAATTAAAATTTTTTGGAATACCGATATGTATAAATGCTTCACTAAAAATAGTATGCAAGAAGATTAAGAGAACAGTAATTTGGACAAACCTAAAATTAGTCAAATTATCTTAAAATTAGGGTTTAGAAAGAGGGTGATTGGATTGTGACAAATGAACCAGGTGTACCACCATAATATTTATTAAATTATTATTCTTTAAAATGAAAAAAAATAAGGTATAAAATCATTTAATAGCTAATTCATGTATATTCCAATCTGAACAAGTCAATTTATGAATGAAAATTTATGAAAGCAGGATTATAATTTTGTCAAACCGATTTCTTTGAAATTCTAAAGATGGATTAAGACATAACAATGACATGGCTAGAATTTATTACATTGGTTCAATAATTCTCACCTATATATTTTGTCCGAGCCAGCACAGGACCAAGGGGGCCACGGCCCCTAACATTTTTCAAATTTATATAAAAAATTAGAAAAATTGTATACAATAGTATTAACAAAAGTAAGCACGTTTCTATAACAAACGGTCTTGTGTTTTTAGTGATAATTGTTTTTTCGGACGGTATTTTTAGCTATGTGCATATATTCATCGATACAACTATTAATGATACTTTATTATCCTGATTATTTAGTTAATTGAAAAATAGTTGACTGAATTAGTTGTGGAATCATTGTGCTGTACATGCCATATTTTATGCATCAATATATTTCATTTTCTAGAACATAAAAAATTTAAACATAATTAGCAATTTGAATATCACTGCATGAAAATAAAAATAAAAAATATAATAATAAAATAAAAATGTTGAAGCAAATTTCTAGCTCTCACTGAAATTTGAAAAGGGGTGTCGGCCACTTATCATGTTGGAATTGTACCAGTTAGGAATTGCCACGTGGACTGTGCAGTTGGGCTGTCATGTAGTTGTCTGAGTGGGGTCCACTGAGGAACACACCGTGTGGGCCCATTTAAGTTGTGCTAGAAGACAATATAACACTTTTTCCAGGTCAAACTCATTTATTATTGCCAACTACTGGTAAACTTAAGGATAAATAGCGCTTGTATCCCTTTGGTTTTAACTTTATGCAAATGAATCCTTATACTTTAAATATAGCACATAACCTCCTTATATTTTAATATAAGCACATAACCACCCTCTACTTCCAAAAAAAAAAAAAAAAAAAATCTCCCTAATGAACATGATTATTTACCTACCAAGTGAAATACCATAGGGGGAGTGGTGTGCTTATATTAAAAGGACAAAGGGGTAATGTGCACAAAACTCAAACTACAGCGGGAGCATGTGTTTATATTAAAAGTACGGGGGTGTCATGTACAAAAAACTCAAATCACAAGGGGATTAAGTAATATTTACCTTAAATTTAAACGTTCGTCTGATTAAAAAAAATAGTAGTTCATATAATATTTTCCTTTATTTTTAGTATTTTTTCTTTTCATATTATTAATTATTTTAAGAGTACAAATCCAGATTTATTTTCTATCAATTTACATTTCATCATTAGTGGTGGAAATAGATGAATATACATGAAATTAAATTGCCACAAGAGATGGTTGGCAGCTGAAAAAGTGAGGATTAATGAGATTGGGGGTTTGACTTTTGGAGTGTTTGGTTACGGAGTCACGGACTTCTTTTTTTTTTTTTTTTTTTTTTTTTTTATAATTATTATTTGTTTAAAAAAAAGATATTTATTTAGGGATTATAGGAATTAATAATGGAACCATAAATCACGTATGCAAACGAGAGTTCATTGTCAACGAAAAGGCATTTTAATCAAATAATCATAGTCTTCTTGTTTCTTTTGAAAAAACCAACCATCAACTTTACACCTTCAATGCATTATATTAGTATATTGTTCCCACACAATGGGATTTGCTCAAACTTTTTCTATTTGACTTTCATATGAATTATTTTGTTTTTTGTTTTACTTTAAAGTGGTTGATTGCTCGACACGTGGCACTTTGGATGTGGGGCTAATGTGAAATATTAGAATCTTGAAATTATATGGTATACCTAGTGGGAAAGAAAAATTATTGTTACGTATTATTACTTCATTTGTGATTTATGCAGCACGAACACAAAACCGATGATATAATGAAATAATATATCCAAAAAATGGAGATACGGAAATTGATGGAAGCGTGTAAATTAAAATTATAGGGAAACAACAAAAATATTTGAAAATTTGCCATTCAATCATGTTTCTCACATATTTTAAATTAGATGAAATAGGAAAAATAGGTCCAGAGTGCTTTACAATTATCACATAAAATTGCTTATTTTAAGAGAAACAAAAGCAAGAAATCATTTTGCAAACATGTAAAAACATACTGTGAACAAAAAGAATTCATAATCTATTTATAAAAGTTTTTGCAAAAACCACCTAAATATATTATCTCTACTCGTTAATTTAAGTTGCATAGGATACATACCAAACTATGATCATAACCTAACAAAAAAATTAAAATAAAAAAAGAATGAACTCGTGTTTCATAAGGCACGTTGTTAAATCTTTAGGAATTGATTCTCAGGAATTTTGTCTGTTCAATTTAGTGTAAATTATGCCACTATTAGATCAATTTTGCATGTAACAAAATTCTTTATGAACCACCATTTATTGGTAATACTTATAGCATCCAAACACTTAATGTCAAAAGAGAATCCAATTAATTTGACAAATAATACATATGGTAGCTTGCATTAGAAGAAGGCCAATGCAAATAACTTCGGGAAAATTAAAGTATATACTGATTTCACATTTGATCTTCTATGTTCACAAAATACATATTTTGGTCATTTATGTTTCAATAATTTAATACTTTCGGTCATTTTCGTCAATTTACCGCTGGCTAGCTAGTAGTTAAGGCAGTGACGGACACATTTGATTCCGTTAGAACGGACGGAAATTGGCAGAACTGACTAAAAAGTTTAGTTTTTGAAACACTGATGTCAAATATGAAATCGATGCAAACATGAGATACGAACATAATAATTTATTAATAATAAAAATAACGAAAAAAGGTTGACTTGTTCAATGAAATTGAATGAAATTTTTTTTTTCCAATAGAGACAGATGAATGACACTTATGAACGGTAACCGAATAAAAAAGAAAGAAATTGGAGGAGCAAAAATTGAATTGAAAACAAAACGCGTGGCGGAGGTAGATTCACTGACGCATTTCATCGAACACCTTTCAAACTTGAAAGAGTGAATGCAAGAAAAAGACCACTCTGCCCCCACTGCTCATAAATTCATAAAGTAGCTTTTTAATTTTCCTCAGATGTACGGACCACAAAGGGTTCCACACCGTGGGCAGGGGTGGGGGTGGGGGTGGGGTGTGGAAATTAAATTTATCTTGCCGAACTTGGAGATGTTAAATTACGAAAAAACCCCATGTTGTTTGAGTAATTATAATTACTCTCTCAAATATAAATCTTCTTACACGTCTATCCTTATAATGTCAAATTTAGTGGAATCTTCTAGAATACGTGGAGTATTCTCTAGTTTTATCCTATTCAAGCTCCACATTTTGAAGCAAAATGATCATAAGATGTGTTTGTTGGCTTGTAAATATCAGACTGCGGTGCATCAAAAACTGCATTTTTGCACAAAACGAGTACTAACTAGAGAAAATTCCACAAAATCTACAAGATTTTATTGAATTTAACACCATAAAAGTGAACGTGTAAGAAGATTCATGTTGAAGGAGGTTGTTGTAATTACCCAAACAAGAACGATTTTTTTTTCCTTCGTAATTTGACCTTATCTCAGAGGTGGCGGCCATAATTTACCCAAACTTGAAAACGATGTTTGTAGACAACTATACGTACAAAATGCACTATAAAGCTGAAATATGCGTAATTTCTACCACTAAATCGAGTTTAAGACTATCGATACGAAATTAAGTTATAAATTATCGATAATTAAAAAAAGAAAAAAAAGGGACTCATAAATGTGAACTAGTGAGTACAAAAAGGCCATATATGACAGTATATGGTTTAATCCTCTATAAATAGACCACAAGGAGAGAGATCAAAGTCTTCATACTTACCTGAAAAACCTTTGTACCAAACACCTACAAAAAACCAAATTCAATTCTCTCTCTCTAAAAAAGCTGCTATCTTTTTCCACTACCAAAAAAAAAAAAAATCAATCTTGATTTTTTTTTTTTTGGTTTAAATGACAACAACCCAAGAAAGCATACCTGCAGCTTCTAATATTGGGCTGTGTCTGTCACAACTAATTCTCAGCGGCAATTACACAAACACCTTGGACTCAATCTTTTCCCACCACTGTCAGCAGCAATCCGACCCTGGTTTTCAGCCGCCGGGATCGTCGTCGGTGTACCTCAGGCAGAGGGATTTGGTGAACGGATTCAGCCGCGCAAGCCCATTGATTTCGAGAGATTTGAGACCGAGCAAGATGTACAGAGGTGTGAGGCAGAGGCAGTGGGGCAAATGGGTGGCGGAGATAAGGCTGCCGCAGAACAGAGTCAGGGTGTGGCTCGGAACTTACGACACGGCGGAAGCGGCTGCTTACGCCTACGACAGGGCGGCGTACAAGCTCCGCGGCGAGTACGCCCGCCTCAATTTTCCGAACTTGAGCGACCCGGCCCGGTTGGGGATCGGCGACGGGGCCCGGATCGAGAAGTTGAGGAAAGCCGTGGATGCGAAGATTGAGTCCGTGTTGCAGAAGGTGAAGAGGGAGAAGAAAGCGCGAAGAACAGCAAAAAAATCGGATGGTGGTAGCAGTAAAATTACTGATTCGAAGAGCGTGGTTGGAAGTGAAATCGAGGGGGGGAAAGCTGATTCTTCGGCGGCGAATGCTGAGAGCTGGAGAGGCGGCGATTCGCCGGCGGGGTCGGCGTCGTACGAGTGGTGTGGTGCGGTGGCGCAGGCGGGGGAATTGGAGAGTGAGGGGTGGTCGCTTGCTCGGCTGCCGTCGTACGATGCGGAATTAATATGGCAAGTTCTTGCCAATTAATTAATTAATTAATTAATCATCATTTTCTGCGTTTTTGTAGGGGACTGTTTGGATTCTTGATCCATAGAGAATGTTTTAGGGAACTCTAATATAAAATTAATATAATTTAATATACTGGGAAAAAAACTTATCGGAGAATCGTTTAAAATAAATATTTGCCCGGAGAAATAATTATAAAATACAGTCATTATTAATAAATCAGTTGCAACTATCAATGTATGAAAGTGCTCCAATCAACAAATAATAACAATTTTGGACGACAATTCAAGAAGGATTACGTCTACTGTAAGTTAATGCATTAAATACATTAAGCTACTTAAACCAACAATTTGCACAAATATTATAGAAAAATAAGAGGGGTCAGAATTGAAGAACCGAGCAATTCACACAGAATTGCGGATGATAAATTCTGGCGGCTGCTCCGGCGAGGGTTGATTTTCGGCTCAATCCACGTTCTCCAAGTCCTCGTCCAAGATCTAAGTGAGGCCTCCTAGCACTCACGCCAGCCACACACACACAGTGTATTCCAGCGAAAAACGAGAAAAAAACGAAACCCAAATTCAAGCACGAAAAGAATCGAGCGTTTTTTTTTCTCAAAAAAAGTTGTCTCTTTCACTCTAATTTTTCCTACTCAAATACACAAAGTATTCTCTCTTTTCTCGTCTCTTTTTCATCCAACACACATAAAGGGAATATGGTGCATTTATACGCCCAAATCATCCACCAAACTCATGAAGAATCAGGCAACAAATCACCACCAAGATTTGTTGATGATAAGAAGAAAGATTTGTTGAGAGAAAAAAAGGGGCATATTGTAAACATCTGCCGAATAAAAAAAACGAGATAGAATACGGTGAAGAGAGAGAAAGGGAAAACCAAAATGAGATTGGGCCGACTTTAATTTTGGGCTCAAATTTTGTGGGGCTCCTCGTAAGTGGGCTGCAAGATGGATTGATGAATGAACCATTCACAAATAATATATTTGCGCCACACTATACAATAATTAACATAATATCGACAGATCTTTCACACCTAAATGGGCGTAGAGAGCATGTAAACACATATATAAATCCCACACAATTATACCCGCCCCGCGCATAGCTAGTGAGTATGTGTGCACATAAATAAGACGACACATCACATATAATAATTAAACGACATTGTTATATACCTTTATATTCGTTGAAACTCACATTTAGTGTAGTGTAATATTTGGGCCGCTTACAAAAGCCCAAAGATAAATGGGCTGACTTTAATTACTGTCAATGAAAGAATTATTATTATTATCATTATTATTATTATTAACGAAATCCGTAGCCAATCACAAAGATGCAAAGGGTAAACTTTCGTTTATATACTTAATTCGAAATGTGAAGTCAAGAAACATGAATATCATGTCCCATTATTAAAATAAAACAATGGACTTCTAATTGTTATTCAGTCTGAAAATTAAGACGAGGGAAAAGACGTTAAATTAAACCTTAATCAATTGTCGGTGCGTGTCTGATCGTCGTTGGGTGGTAATGTCCGGCAAGCAACGGTTGTAGATCACTGACTGTGTGAGAGAACAAAATTTTTATTTATTTTTCAGAGAACGAGAACTAAGTTCAAAATTAGAAGATGAAGACAGATCAACGTTAAGGAAGCGGAGCTTTAAATAAGTGGACTTAAATAAATAATTGAGTGTAAATAAATAAGAAGGAAACTCTTAGAAATGAGGAGGGGCTCTTGGATGGACTCGTCTCTGACTGTATTGTGTCAATGATTCGAGTTTGAACTCCATTAACCGCAAATTTTTAAGTCAAATTTGTCGCACATAGTTAGCTATTGTAAGGTTATTTGTGTCATTCTATAAATTATGAAATGCAGGACAAATTGACAATTATGTCGAGATTAAAGTAATATTATAATTCTCGTTGTGGGGAACAAAAGTCACGGCGTCAATCCGACATTTGAAATGATTTGTGCAGGCATAAATTAAACCTTCAGGCACATTTTTTACCCTTTCTCAAAAACCCAAAGGTAAAAAACTCAAAAAACTCTCTCAACCCTCTCGATTTTCTTTCGCAAAGCCCGTGCAAATCGTCAACAGATCGGAGGTAATTTTTTCGTTTTTTCGATCCTCTTGTTATGTAGATTCCGAATCCGAAAAAAAAAACGAAAAAAATCGAGCTTCGCCTCCCTCGTGCGAATTTACCCGAGCGGAACCACTTCGCTCGTGTAAATTCCCCCGAGTGTGAATTATAATTTTTTTTTTTTTTTTTTTTAATTTATTTCGTAAAAAATGGGAGTTTGATTCTTACTCGTGTGAATTTACCCGAGCGAGCGTGATTCCCCTCCGTGTAAATTTCCCCCGAGTGTTTAAAA
>NW_012193091.1:106288-121408 GCF_000504015.1 Erythranthe guttata
GTTTATAGGATTTGGTAGGAATAGTACAAAAGGTAAATAGTTATGGTAAAAAGGTAAAAAAACCATGGTAAAAAAGTGCCTGAATGTTTAATTTGGCCTGCGTATATCACCACCCATCCGACATCCCTCACAATTATCCGTTAATTAATTAATTATTCATTTGTTTAAATACTTAACAAATTACGTCCCCCAGCAATTGTGCCTAAATCTCGCAGCACTCTCTCTCTTCTTTCTCTCTCTAGAGAAGACACACACTTGCCGACAAACAAAAATTCATGCTCGCCAGTTCAGGTAAGCTTTACATACTACACACACACACACACACACACACACACCTGGGTGTGTGAGTTTCTCACTTTCTCTTAATTTGCTATCCGTAATTTTTTTTTATTTAATCTGTTTATTTTTGCTTTATTTTCGTTTAATTGCAGATTTGCTTTTTAACGCATTGTAGAAGAAATCCGTATTTGGAGTTTTCTCTTTGGAACAATTTCCAGATCTCGTATTATTAATACGGAGTTAGCTTTTAATTGTTGAGCTTTTTAATCTGTATTTTTTGTACTCATTTCCTTGTATTCATCTCCAATTCTGATTTTTTTAGCAACAGCGTTAAATTTTTGTTGCTAATTATAGTCACCAAAATCCCACTCCCACTCAGACACTTCCTTTTTGTTTTCTCGTCGCCGTTATCCGAAAATCAAAAAATCAGCTACCAAAAAAAAAAATGCACGGCGGCAATTTCGCAATTTTCTCGTGTTTTGGGGTTTTGTTGCTTGTGATGAATTGCTCGGCACCGGCGAATGCTGACGTGGCAACGTGCTCGGGGATTGTGCCGATGAGGATCCGTGAAGATAGGATATCCATAGAGGATTTCGGAGGCGTGGGCGATGGAGTGACTTTGAACACGAATGCTTTCAGAAAAGCGATATACAGAATCGAGCATTTGAACAGGACAGGTGGCACTATTCTGTACATTCCTCCCGGGGAGTATTTAACCGGACCATTCAATCTCACTAGCCACATGACTCTTTACTTGGCCAGAGATGCTGTTATCAAAGCCACCGTGGTATCGGAATTATTATCCCTTTCGTTATTTTTTTTTGATGTGGATTCTGTTATGTGTTTAACTTTATTTAGTTTTAATCATACGAAGAAAACGGATTGTCGTACATGGTATGTTAACTATGATTTAATTACTTCATTCCGCTCTTGAAATGGTACGAGAGGCTATAAATTACGAGTTTAGATACGAGACTTAGATAACTAGAGTTTCCTGGATATGAAATGGTACGAGCGGAGCTAACTTGGGGAATTCGGTATTTGATAATGTCGATTAAGAATTTGCAAAGAATATGGTCGATTTCTGTCTGTTTGCACGCTTTGTAGCTTAGTTTTCATATCTAATGTGAAACATATATAATATATCGAGCTTATATGCAGTTCCATCGCATTCATTTATTATCTTGTAATAGTCCATAACTAAAAAAAATTTAGACTCGTTACATTACCGCTACGGTTTTCCGGGACTAATATCCTATATATTGCATTTGTCGGCTTCGAAACAACTTTGCACTTCTTGCCTCCGTTTATCGTTAGTTACTACATAAATCATAGTAATCTCTTACCCTTTTCTGTCCTTAATTCTTGCAGGATACTAAAAACTGGCCCTTAATAGCGCCTTTGCCTTCGTATGGACGAGGGAGAGAGCGACCTGGAGGAAGGTATATGAGCTTCATCCATGGGGATGGACTCTACGACGTCATAATCACAGGTCGGTATAAGTGATACATAATTATATATTACTTAAAAGCCTTAAAAAATCGCAAGAATTAACTTGTATTTGTTGTCTTATTTTTGTTCTGTTTATATATTTATCTGCTGTGTTTATAGGTGAAAATGGGACGATTGACGGGCAAGGTGATGTGTGGTGGAATATGTGGAGGCAAAGAACTCTCGAGTTTACTAGACCCAATATAGTCGAATTGATGAATTCGAAAAGTATAATCATTTCGAACGTAACTTTTAAGAACTCGCCTTTTTGGAACATACACCCCGTGTATTGCAGGTAATTCACTTATATTATCTGCTATTTACCTTAAAATCACCCTCTACGTATTTAGCAGCTGTTTATAATATGTGACTACTCGTTTTCTATTTTCAATTATAGCGCGTTTGATTTAATATCTATTTTTCTCGTGTCAGTGATGTTGTCGTTAATTATGTAACCATACTGGCTCCTGCTGACTCTCCCAACACCGATGGAATCGATCCAGGTATATTTATTACCTACAATTTCAACATTATTATGTCGCATGAAATATTTCGAACCAAACAGAGCCTTAGTATTTTGAGATAATATGTATAAAATCCCATGTAACAAGACAACTAGAATAACAAATTTCATGCCCTATTTCTTTTGCATCTTCATTATCTATATTTTTTTTTTTTGTTTTTTCGTACAGACTCGAGCTCCAACGTATGTATAGAGGACTCCTACATATCAACGGGAGACGACCTAGTAGCCGTCAAAAGCGGGTGGGACCAATACGGAATATCCTACAACCGCCCCAGCCAGGGCATAACCATCCGCCGCCTCACCGGATCATCTCCGTTCGCCGGAATCGCCGTCGGAAGCGAAACTTCCGGTGGGGTCGCTGACGTCATCGCCGAGCACATCAATCTCTCCAACATGGGAATCGGAATCCACCTAAAGACGAACATAGGCAGAGGCGGTGTGATAAGAAACATCTCGATCTCGAACGTGTACATGTACAAGGCGCGAAAGGGGATCAAGATATCGGGGGATGTGGGGGACCACCCGGACGAGAATTATGACCGAAATGCCCTTCCGGTTTTGAAGGATGTTGTGATTAAGGATGTTTCGGGGGATTTCGTGCAGCAGCCTGGTTTGATTCACGGTCTGAAAAAGGCGCCGTTTAGTGGGATTTGTCTGTCGAATGTGAGTCTTGGTGGGGTGGTTGGGGTGAGGGATTCGGGGTGGCAGTGCAGTGATGTCAGCGGTGGTGCGGTTAGGGTTAGCCCATTACCTTGTGCCGAACTTACGAGCAGTCAGCAGATTGGTTCGTGCTTTTCTACCTTGTGATGTTTTTGTGGGATTTTGTTATGTTTTAGATTTGTAGTGGTAATAGTTTTCCATGTAAGAAGGAAGATGTTTGCTTAGGAATATAAATATTTATGATTTGTTTTAAAAAAAAAAAAAAAAAAAATCAATGTATTTGAACTAATGCATCTATATGATCTATGAAGTAAAATTGTCTTAAAACTATTTATGCCCTCCTTATTTTTAACCAGATCCAATTTATAAAGACATGTTAAGCTATTTTACGAAATAAGCTGGAATTTAAAGTTTGTTTTATAAGAGCATCTCCAACCTTGTTCATTTTGGAGTGGTAAAAGCTAAATTTTACTAATTTAGCGTTTTCAATCAAAAAATCATGCTCCAAAGGAAGAGGTATAATTTACCTCATTAGGGCAACTCTAGCCGAAGACCCCAAATTAGAGACCCCAAACGTTCATTTAGGACTTGCTACAGTGTTTTGGGGTTCCTGAAAAAGTTTTTTACTCCAATGCAAACCATCAAATTGGGGCCTCTTTTTTAAAATCTATTTAAATTTATCTACTTGAATAAAATTTAAATAAAACTATATTATGTTATAAATAAAACAAATAAATTAATTAATTAATTAAATATAATTATGTATGTATTTATATATATATATAAAACGTTTATAATTAATTCATTAAATAATTAAATAAGAATTAAACAAATACTTTAATGGCTAATCCTAATTAAACCCTGATATTAATACTTAATCTCCCATCTACACACCTGCCACACACAAAACAACCCACCTCCCCATTTTTCTTCTTCTCTGCACTTTCCCACCCTCGCCCTCTGTTTCTTTTTTTTCCCTCCAAATTTTGATTCCCCATTATTTTGACCCCATATTTGGGGTCCAGCTGAAGGAGATCCCAAAATAGGGCATTGGTTGATGGCAGCGTTGGAATTCGATTTTGCTATGTTGAGCCATCAAATTTGCAGTTGGTCCATTTGGGGCCTCATTTAGCTAAAACCAAAATCCCAAATGCTATATATACCACTTACTATTCACAATAGCTATATAAAATTATATTAAAATAATATACTGAACCCCACACCCCATTTTCCAAAAGTGATAAAATTAAAATTGATTACCCACTAGGTCACTCTTCAAATAGCAAATATAATAAAATATTATGAAATGTTAAATTATAGATGGTATGGTTGGAGAATGCACAAAAAATTAACTTGTTAAAACACTATTCAAATGCTAAAATAAGTATAGCATGCCAATTTTTACCTACCATGATTGGAGATGCCTAAGGTGGTGTTTGCAAAAGCTTATTTAAAAGAAAAAGTTAGTCATTGTGAATTAAGTTGGGATTAAGTGTTTATTTCTATAAGTTGGGGGTATTTGTAAATTAGTTGGAAAATTATCTTAAATAGAAAAAGCAGGTACATGGATGTTTTTAAAATTATAGCGTAAAACAACTTATTTAAGAGAAGCAAAATTAAAAGCTTATTATACAAACACCTAAAAATAGATTATATGCATAAAAAAAACTCATAATGTATTTCTAAAACCTTTTGAAAAAACCCAAAGACATCAATTTGTAAGAATCCGTGTTTGGCTAAACTTATTTTAAACGCTAATAAACTCTAATGTGTGATAAGCTGTTACGTCTTCTTTTTAGAATTAATTTTAAAGTGTTTGAAATGAGCTTATAAGACATTTTACTCGTTATAAAATCTTAAATAAAAATAGGATATATGTATTTTCTTCTAAAAAGATCTTAAAAGCTCTCCCGTAACTTATGTTTTGAACTTTTAAGATTTTTTTTTAAATATCAAACACTTTGGAATAGCTTATAAGTTGTTAAACATCTTATAAACTCTTTTTAACATCTTATAAACTTAGCCAAATAATCTAAATTGTTTGCTTGAAGTGGGTCGTTTGTTTACTGAACTTCCAATAGGGTTCTAAAATATATATCGAACGATTTGGGAAAATTAAGGCTACGACAAACGAGGTCTTTAGTGAAAATTTGGCAATTAAGTTCGTCAACAAATATCCGAAATTTAACAACGAACTTCTGAAAATTAACAATGGACATTAAACATTCGAACTTAAAATAAAAATAGGCGTCGGCACTTTCACAAGGAACTTTTAGCTAATAAAAACGTGAAGGTATTTTTGTAAAGTAAACGAGCGATTAACTTTTACCAAAATAGAAAATAAATGTTTTTCTATTAATAAAATTACATATGGGGACTTTTTTACACAACAAATTCCCATTTTTGTATGATGTCAACTACTTATAATTAATAGGCATATACAAAAATTCCCAAAAAAATTGCTAACGTTTTCCAAAAGGCTTCTAGAAAAATTAGAGCATGGAGAGTTCGTTAAATTTATATTTTTGGTCCACTACTATTATTGTTAGCAAGTAGTCACACACACTGCCACAGTGTACAAGACTTAGTAGCCAGTCAAAAATGTTGAATTTTGCAATTTCTTTTCAAGGTTGAACTTTTTTCTACTTCTACCAGAATAATCCAACACTAGCACCTATTTAGAATTTTTCCATCTTTTTTTTTCCGGATAAATTACGGTCAAATTACGAAAATACCCTATTGTTTGAATAATTACAACCACCCATCAACTATGAATCTTCTTACATGTTCACCCTTATGGTGTCAAATTCAACATAATCTTCTAGATTCCGTGAAATGTTCTCTAATTTGTACTTGTTTTGTGCAAAAATACAGTTTATGATATTTACATGACAAGAGACACATCTTATGATCATCTTGTTTCAAAATGTGGAGCTCGAATGGTGTAAAACGGGTTTCAAACTGGATAATATTCCACATAATCTAGAAATTCCACTAAATTTGACACCGCAGGAGTGGACGTGTAAGAAGATTCATAGTTGAGATAGGTAGTTGTAATTATCCAAACATGAGAGATTTTTTCGTAATTTGACATTTCCTCAGGGGCGTTGCCGTGATTTACCCCTTTTCTTTTTTTGTCGGGTCAAGTTAAAATATCATGGGGTCGGGCCAATAATCGAATTAACATAACTAGTCGATAATCAGATTCATAATTATTCCGGCAAATTACGGCCACCTCCCTAAGTTATGGTCAAATTATGAAAACCCCATCCTGTTTGGGTAATTACAGCCGCTCCCCCTCAAATATGCATTATTTTACGAAAAGACCGCTCCAGAAGTAAATTTAAGGATGTTAATTCGGTAAAACAGAACCGAAATTTCGGTACGCCAACATTTCATACCATTTACCGAATTAAATGTACGATTCGATTCGTTAAATAACCGAATTACATCAATTTTATGTAAACACATTTAAAAGGAGGGGGTGATTGTAATTACCCAAACAAAAGATGTTTTTTCATAATTTGACCATACTTCAGGGGTGGCCGTAATTTGCCCTTATTATTCCTGATTAAATTAATTATCTTATTTAGCATTTATTAGTTATTAATAGTTCATAGCTGATATAATCTGGATTAAACCACGTCATCACATGAGAGAGAGAGAGAGAGAGAGAACTAGTTGTTGTACACGTCAGCGGTCCCATCTAAATTATTTATTCAAAAGAATCTAAAAAACACGGTATTTGAAAGATTCTTTAATTACTTGAAACATTTGACTTAAATCATTATTAATTCATTTGTGCACATGACTCATTTCCTCACTTTTGAATTGGTCAGCATTTGGACCTCCCCCCACACACACACTCTAGGTGTAAAAAATTATATATATTTGAACATTTATAAATTAATACACCCGAGACAAATAAAATTTTATTAACTTAACAATATATTAAATTATCGAATTATATATTTAATACGTTTTCATCGAGTAAAGTTTGGAAGAAATTATTATTTAAGTGAAGTTATTAACTGATCGAGATTCTATTGCGGATGAAATAGGATTCCAAGATATGTTTGCATGAGAGTAAATTGTACTAATTTGTTCAAATTATAGGTTGATTTAGAAAATTGTTTTGTTCTATATCTATATATGAGGTGTTAAGTAAAAATATAAGTCAGTGATTGCGAATGAAATAAAAAAGAATTGCTTTATTTGTAAAAGTTCGGACTGTTTGTAAAGGTTAATTGACATCATTTTTAAGCAGTTAATTTACAAGTTAGGAGTGTTTGCGGA
Organism: Erythranthe guttata; assembly: GCF_000504015.1. The sequence continues at coordinate 113,541 of NW_012193091.1, forward strand.
ATAAACTTTAAAGTACAATTTACTAACCTAGATTGTCTTAAATGTCCTTAAAAGTAGGCAATATGGACATATATATTCAATGGAACTTTAAGCCAAAAAAAAAAACAAGTACTACAAAAGCTTCTGAAAAACGATACCGAGATATTCTGAACTCATAATCACTTTTGAGTGTTTGCATGTAAGATTTTGCTTCTACTTCTCTCAATGTAAGTTGTTTTAACCTAAATTGTAACAACACATCTCGATCAACTTCTCTTAAAATAAGTTGTTGGACAACAAACATCCCCAAATTTTAGAGATAAACACTTATCATTAACATAATTCACAACAGCTTCTACTTTTTTAAAAATTCTCGCAAACACCACCTTAAAACAACTTATTTTAAGGGAATTAAGCAAAAATAACTTTTGCAACACACTTTAAAAGTGATTATAAGCTTCAAAAAAAAAAAAAAAAAAAAAAAAAAAAAAAAAAAAAGAAAACTCATTTTGCTTTGTCATGATTCACCAAGATTGTTGGCAAGACCATGTTCTATAATTCAAAAAAAAAATCTGGTTTTGCCGTTTCTATTACTCTTATATTAATACAACTAACTATACATATATTTATTTATTTGAAGTTTGACTTTTACAAAGTTTGAAATGGTCAGCACACTCTAAAACACACCAAAAAACACACACACAAAGTACACTTCCAACATTAGAAGAGCAGTGACTAGTCAGCAAGAAAAAAACTCGGTTTCTCCAGTCAAACTTCAACTCCACCACTCTCCTAATTACTCACTCCACATATATATATATATATATATATATATATATATATATATATATATATATATATATATATATATATATATATATAACACCTCAAAACAAACTTAGTATTCCACCTCAAACCAAAACTTCTTAACCAAAACACATACTTACATACTCTACTAATTCGTATTTTTTTTTTCTCGACCGGTCGAAAAAAAGGAGCGAAAAACGGGAAATGGAGAGCGGTAATTTTAGCTGGGAATACGAAACGCTGATTAACGAGTTGACTCAGGGTATGGAGAAAGCAAAGCTACTCCAATTCCATTTGTGCTCAACCACTTCTCCCTCCAGAACTCAGCACTTGCTTCTCCAGAGGATTTTATCTTCTTACGAAAAGTCTCTGTCCATTCTCAACTGGCGGGGAGGACAACTAGCGGCACCACCACCGCCTACTTCCGGCGGTGCGCCGGAGTCTTCGATATCGGTCGACGGAAGCCCCACGAGCGAGGATTTGAACAAGAATTTCGGCGATCGCAATAAAGACTATACTACATCGAAGAAGAGGTAAATTTTTTTTCGGATTTTGTATCCGTTAATAACAAATTCGTTGGAATTATTTGGATTCGTTTTTTTTTTTTTCTTTTTTTGGGGGTTCGAAGATTTTTGGCTAAATTCGGTTTTCTTGATTGATGATGTGTCACAGAAAGATTCAGCCAACATGGACAGAACAAGTGAGAGTTAACCCCGAAAACGGGCTCGAGGGGCCCACCGATGACGGTTACAGCTGGCGAAAGTACGGTCAAAAAGACATTTTGGGAGCTAAACATCCTAGGTAAAAAAAAATTAAATTAAATTTAAATAAAAAAAAAAAAAAAAACCGAAAATCTGATGCTTAGTGTTTCTATAAATGTTTAACAGGAGCTACTACAGATGCACTTACCGATTGGCTCAAAATTGTTTTGCAACGAAGCAAGTGCAGAGATCGGACGAGGACCCCACGATATTCGAGGTCACGTACAAAGGGGCCCACACGTGCAACCAGTCTTCTCCGGCGGCTAACCCCGCCGCTCCACCGCCGCCAGCATCGCCTGAAAATCAAGAATTGAACAAACACAACCCACATAATAATAATAATCAGACACTCATTAATTTGAAAGCAAACCTCAGAGTGACCACCGAAAACACGCCGCCCCAATTCTCTTTCCAGTCGGAAAATTACTACTTACCAATCTCCGGTTTCGCGGGCGAAAATCACTTGTGCCAATATTCGCCACAGTTTCTATCTCCATCCGCATCGGAGACGAACTACTTCTCCCCTGCAAATTACGGTTCGACAAATTTCGGAGGGAATGATATCGCTGACATCATCTCGGTTCATGCATCCACGACGAATTCTCCGATTGGAGGGATGGAATTCCCGTTTGATCCAGTGGATCTTGATCCGATTTTCCCGTTTAACAACGCCTCTGGTTTTTTCACGTAAATGGGTTTTTTCGAAAGTCGACAATAAGACGAATAGATTTCTCTAGCTGCTTTAGATATTAGGGAGATGTGTTTCGTTGCAAAATTTTCTTTTCACATATGTAAAATAGTGTGAAATATTTAAGGCAATAATTATTAACAAACCACGATCGATCACCATCTAACGTAACTAATTCGTAACTAATTCGAGTAAATGAGTTCACACACACACAGACAAAAACATACGTATAAATTTCAAGAATAGACGATGAAATGAATGAAGAGCGCTATATTACGAACAATATGATTAACCGTCGTTTTTCATTCATGAAGATCTTTACAAACAACATATGAGTATTTATCACCTATGATTTACGAGCGGTCTTCTTCCTCTGTGAATTCGGAAGTGACATTTAATTTATTTACGTCTTTGCCCTCGGCTTCTCGAATACCTTCTCTGAGTCCAACTACGATGAATAGGTTTGTAAGCATAAGGAGTGACTCAGCTCCACCGTGCAACCAGTCGACATTGGCCAACGATTTTAGGTAGTGCACTTTTGCTGCCCGAAAATATAGACGAAATTTAGAAACTTTTTAACGGTATAAAAATAAGCAACAAATTAAACATGTCTTGTGGGAGAAATTACTTACCATAGATTCCTGCTGGTACTGTGATGTAATGAAGACAAAAAAAAAAAAAAAAAAAAACAAGGAAAACAAGGAAAACAGTTAGTGCATATTTTAAACATTGTGTACATGGGTAAATTACGGTCACCCCTCTGAAGTAATGTTAAATTACAAAAAAACCCCTCATATTTGGATAATTACAACCACCTCCCTCAACTATGAATATTTTTACACGTTCACCCTTATGAAGTCAAATTCATCAGAATCTACTAGATTCCATAGAATGTTCTCCATTTTGTACTCGTTTTGTGCAAAAATGCAGTTTGGATTCTGATATTTACAAGCCAAGAAACACATCTTATGATCATTTTGTTTCAAAATATCGGGCTGGATTAGGGTAAGGGTAAAATAGGTACAAACTAGAGAACGTTTCACACAATCTAGAAATTTCTACTAAATTTAACGCCACAAGAATGAACGTGTAAGAAGATTCATAGTTGAGGCCTTTGGTTGTAACTACCCAAACACGAGGGGAGTTTCGTAATTTGACATTACCTAAGAGAATGGCCGTAAATTATCCTAATAAAACATATGAATAATATTGAATGACCATCTCAACCAAAAGCCTAAGCCGTATCATTTAATATTAATATCTCCAATAAATAAAACCAATAAATTAAGGCCAAATCCCACAAGAGCAAATTGTAAACCAGCAATAATAAATAAATAAATAAATAAATAAATAAATAAAATAAAAAAACAAGAAGAAGAGGATGAACTAACTTGCGCCACAGACGAAGGCAAGCAAGAAGTAGAAACCAAATAGAGTGAGTTTAGGGGCAGAATTGGATTTGGTGATGAAATACAAGAAACCCAGATAAGGTAAGAGAGAGAAAGCAGAGAGCTGTGTAGCTATGGCGGGAGAATCAAGATTCGGCTCCCACGTCAGCATAAACCCACCACGGCAAACAAAAATCCCTTCTTTGCCCTTATCTCTTCTGAATAATCTTCTTTTGCTTCTGATTTCAGTTTCGCCGACCAAGTAATTGAGGTTGCCGCCGCACTGATTCTTTGTCTGAAAGTTGTAATCTTTGTTCAAGAACGAAGAACAAACGAACGTGGGGTTCTTCCAACAGTAGAGAATTTGCACGTAGCTTCCCATTTTTTCTCGATTTAATTTAATGGGTGTAGATTTTTTTCACTTGTTCTACAGCAGCGGATAGTTTAAGCAGGTGTCGTTTTGTATTCGTTAACTTATTTGCAAAACGAACCTTTTATGTTTTATAAATTACATCTAGACCCTGAAGTTTGTAAATTTGTTACGTTTACCCCCTACTACATGGTGCTAATATGAGAAATCTTAAAATTGCAGGGGATGAATGTAATTATGGAAAAATGAGTTCTAGATTTGAAAATAAAAATAGGTGAAATTGCAAATAAAATCGTTTTGCTCAATTACAAACTGTAAATTGTAATAGTTTTATTTTTTAGTGAAATTATTAATAATATAAATATATATGTATATATTTAATGTTATAATAAGTAAACACACTTCGAAAAAACTAAATGCTAGTAGTGATTAGACTATGAAAAGTAGTTGTGAGTTGTGAGAGAAAATTTATGTTTAAGCTTGAGTTAAAAGTGTGACAGTACTTGTATATTAAGATGTTTAAGACTTTATAAGCACTTTAAAAAAAATTGTTACTTTTTTTAAATATATTTAAAATTCAAAAAAAAAAAAAAAAATTGTTAGAGAGTATATAAGATTTTTTTTTTTAAAAGTGTCTCTATCCCACTTTTTCTTAGATATCGTTAGGGGTAAAAACAATTTATAAACTCATTATTCAAAAACTTTAAAAATTATTTTTATAAAAGTTATAATGAGTAAAAACAGCTTATAAATTCTTTATCCCAATACTTTAAAAATTAATTCTAAATTAAGACGCAATTACTTATCGCAACTACTTATGAGCTCTTTAGTCATATATAAATCCTTATATTAATTTATTATATAGTTGGAGTATATTTAAATACTACAAAATAGGGTAATTGAGGGAAAATTACAGTTTATGTCCCTAAACTTTACCACTAAAACGATTTATGTCCTCAAATATTTCAATCCACGAAATATGTCTTCAAACTTGCCATTTTTTATCACTTTATGTTCTGCCGTTAACGTCGGCAGCTAACTTCGACGGAAATAGCACGCGTGGCTCACGTGACGTCTATGTGGCCGTTAAATGTGACGTGAAATAATATATTGAATATTAAATGTTGACGGACACAAGAATATACTAATTTCCTCTAACTCACTCTCCCAAATCCCAAATCACGTTTCCCAAATCCCAAATCCCAAATTCCCATTCCCAAAATTTCAATCCAATTTGCATTCTTGCTCGAACCCATACTAAAATCGAAGTCATAAACCCATAAAAAATCCAAACATTCTCACATTTGAAGAGTTTTTCCCTTCTCAAAGAACAACAGATTCACGTGCAAACACATGCCTGCAATCGAGAGGAAGAAGGTAAACGCGACTCCTCTTCTGGTTCTGAAAAAGAGGAAGCTTTAATTCTTCTCCCAACTCCGTCTCTAGAATGTTAGGGTCGTGTGATTCTTCGCCTGCTGATGCTTGTGCCCCTTGTGGTCTCGATGAAGCGAGCACAAATGGTGAAGATGGCACAAATTCTACCCAACTCAGCAGTTTCAAAACCTGCCCAGAAGGTGTTCGACAAAATGTCTGAACCAATTCCGGAAAAAATACATGCAGCACCTGTCAAAGCTGCATATAATTCTTTTTTCGCCAAGAATAGAGTGCCCAAGAACGGATTCCAGCTCCCCAACTTCCCCAACGAAGTTGAAGAAGACATGATATTTCAGCCCGAAGATGAAAGTGAAATCGAGGAAACATTCGGCATTTGTTTATTGGGCTATTTTGCTGGTAAAACACCACGAAAAATGGCAATGAATTCACAGACGATTCTGCTATTTTCGAATTTCACCTCAATTGAAGGATTCGAAATGGGGTTTTAGGGATTGGATTTACGGGTTTATTGGGGATATGGAGAATTAGGGATTTTAGAATAGAAATAGGGGAGGAGAATGACGTGTCGCTCCACATCACGTTTCGTCGACCAAGTAGGCACTGGGTGTAGTACAACTCGACATTTAACGGCCACATAGATGTCACATGAGCCACGCGTGCTATTTCCGTCGAAGTTAGCTGCCGACATTAACGGCAGAACATAAAGTGATCAAAAGTGGCAAGTTTCAGGACATATTTCGTGGATTGAAATATTTGAGGACATAAATCGTTTTAGTGGTAAAGTTTAGGAACATAAACTGTAATCTTCCCGGTAATTAATATGCACAAAAGATATATTTGTCGCCAAGTATTGTATTAAAGCATTATAGTTCGATTGAGAAGAATCTTATTTTATTTATTTTTTATAAATATTTGTTGAGCTTATCTCAAGTTAGATGCTAAAATTATTTTTAACATAAAAATAAAAGAAGGTTTTAATTAAAAAAAGTTGATTGGATCGTAAAAAATCGTATATAAATTTGTTCGATATAGTTATACTAAATTCGATTTTCCTTAAGATTGAAATAAAAAAATTGAAAACTCAAAACAAATCGCTAAATCCAATTATAAGTCAATAGTGTAAATCCCAAATTTACGAATTTGTGAACAATAGTATTAGACTCTAAAATCAAAGTTTACTAAAAAAAAAAAAAGACTCTAAAATCAAAGCTATTAAATCTTCCTAATCACCTAATTAATAAACCTAAAGAAAAGGCAATTAGTGAGAAATAATGAAATAATAAAAAAAAAAAAAAAAAAAAAAAAACAAAAACTAATATCAAGAAAAGAAGCCTTGCAGCGCACGGCTTCTCCATCAAACTCAGCGTTCTCGCCGGAAAAATCAACCATCCACCTTACTCTTCCCCTTAATCTCCTTCTTACGCGCCGCCACCATAAGTTTGATCTTCTCCACCTCCGCCGCCAGCTCACTAAGTTCCTCCGGAACCAAATCCCCCACCGCCGAATCCCACCTCTTCCTCTCAATCGCCTCAACTATCCTCCTCTCCGTCTCCGTCAGCGGCAGCGGCTCCGCCGGGCCGTCCTCAGCTCCGCCGCCGTCAAGCACACGTGGTCCTCCGGCTCCGGCAGCTTCCTTCCCGAAGACGGATTTAGGGTGAGAGATGTAGCGGTTGACCAACAGGTTGAGAGAAGGGTGGCCTAAGCCGAAGAAGTTTCCGGCGGCGGAGAAGACGATCACCGCCGCCTGGGAGTCGCTCAGGGTGCAGTAATCCTGGGTCTTCTTGAACAGGCCCTGCCGCCGCTTCGTGAAGGTGGTGTGCCGCTTCGCCTTCACCTCAATTGCCTTGATTTCCACGCGCCTCCGCACCATGATTTTTCTCTAGGGTTTCTGTTTTGCTCTGTGTTTGATGTTTGGGCAATTTGGGGGTGCTTTACTTCTAGCCTCTAGGAAAGGGGGCGGGTTTATATAGTGGGATATACTTCTTGTTTTTTCCATGTATTTATTAATTACTTTAATGGGCAAATTACAGGCCAACCCCTCACGTAAGGTATAATTACGAAAACCCCCCTCTTGTTCTTATAATTACAATCACCCCTCAACTATGTATTTATTTTATTTTATATATGTAAAATTAGTATTTAAACTAAAATTAAATTTAAAAAAAATAATCAAAACACTAATATTTTTAATAATTCTTTTGTAATTCGCTTATTTATCGAACCTAATGTTAAACGGTATGAAATTGTGGCGTACTGCAATTTCTGTACAATTTTTCCGAATGAACCCCTAAATTTATCAACTAAGGGATTCTTTTATAGATAATACATAGTTAAGGGGTGTTTGTAATTATACAAACATAATGAGTTTTTTCGTAATTTGACCTTACTTTACGTGTGTTTTGTAATTTGCCCTTACTTTAATTTAACAAGTAATTTAACTATGGACCTTGCTAAATGGCCAGAATCTGGCCAGCCAGAAT
>NW_012193091.1:128589-149132 GCF_000504015.1 Erythranthe guttata
CTCAGATTAGGGGTGTGAACGAGCCGAGCTGCCTCTTTGAACAGGCTCAAGCTCGAGCTCGAGTCTATTCTGTCGAGCTCGAGCTCGTCGAGTTTGTTCTTTTTTCGATCGAGCTCGAGCTCTTGCCATTTTGTCGAGCTCGAGCTCAAGCTCAAGCTCATTTTGTCGTTTTATTTTTTTAATATTTTTTAATTAATATTTTATTATTATTAAAAAATATTTTAAAAAATTACAAAATCAACAATAAAATGTAATTTTATATTTTTTTATTTATATTTATTTCTATATTATTTTATATTATTTAAATAAAAAATAATATATAAAAAGAATAATTAAAAAAATAAAAATAATAAATAAGGCTCGCGAGCCAGCTCGTGAGCTCACGAACAACTGAAAACTGGCTCGAGCTCGAAAAACTCGAGTTCGAGCTTTTTTCGAGTCGGCTCGGCTTGTTTATCACCCCTAACTCAGACTATTGAACCGCTATTTTGTCAGAATATCGCATCACTAATTATCAAGAACACAATTTTTTGTCGTATTTTTAGCATAACTCATAATTGTATCTATTGTAGCCACTATTTTTCTGGGTATGTGAAGGTTTATTATGATAAAATTTTCCACCAATTTTGTGTCTTTATTCCACCAAAATCCAAAAAAAAAAAACAATCTTATAAAAAGAAGTAGAAGCCTCTATTTTATTTTTACAATTTTAGAATCTGGACATGAAGAAAACAAAATAAATAGATGGAGGAATTTAATTGACGTCGTTGATCATTGTAAATTATAATCTGATTGAATACTTGGAAACTATGAATCATGGTAATTATATTAGGAGAGAGAGAGACAAAAATTTCAAATTGGAATTAATTATTATTATAGTTGAAGGGTATATTAGTAATTAGACGTAATAAACTTTTATATGTATTTACAAAATTGACCATTTTGGCCGGCCAGATTCTGGCCATGAAGCTTTTCCGTTTAACTATTTAATCCAGCGCCGTCTTTATCTAATTGCCTAGGTGGAGGAGTCCTGTCCCAGATTAATACTTATATATTTAAGTAATTAATAAAATTCAATAAATTTGTCTATATGCTTTATTTACTATTCCTTGTTATACATTACTATAGTCTTATAGTTTATTAAGTATAATTATATAGGGGTTATTTTACATACTCCCTAGCCACCAAATAAACTAGTGATAAATCCAAGCCCAAATCATCCTTTGATATATCCCCTTGGAGAAGGGAAAGTAGTAAAGTACTATACTATCCTTATATGCAATTTTCGGCCAAACTGCATTCAGCATTCCTGGTACTGTATTTATTATTTTCGCTGATTTATTTATTATTATTATTATTTTTTTTTATAAATAATAATAAACCTGTTTGTTAAATATATATATATATATATATATATATATATATATATATATATATATATATATATATATATATATATATATATATATATATATGAAAATAACTACATGTAACTATAGTACCTATAGTAATTCGTAGTTATGTTCGTTTTTTTTCCCCATATTTTTAGTCGATCAATTGTATACACACACGAATACTGGCTTATACAAAAGAAATTCATAAACCCCAATAAAAATTTACAAATGTCAATATTTTTATTATAAATCACCTCAGAACCAAAAAAAATAAAAAATTGAAAATACACAAATATATGCATATATAACTACATGTTACTATATATGTATAGTAATGTATACAGTTTGTCAAACACTGCTTCACATGTGACTTCAACCAAATTTTTGACACATTCAAGGAGAGGATCAATGGCTTTCATAAGCTGCAATTGCAAAATCAAAACAAAAAAAAATTACTTAGTTGCAAATCAACAAAATTTGAAGAAACATCAAAACACTCAAGAATCAACAAATACTAAGAGATAGAGAGAGAGGTTATTGATGGGAAATGCTACAAATTTTAAATCAAACATACAGTGAATCCTCACCCGCCCTCGCCTCCTACCAAAACCCTAGGCGCCGCTACTAACCACCCACAGTTTCGCGCACCCACAAATGCAAAAAAATATAGAAATAAATCTGTAAACATAAAAATAAACAAAATTACCATCAAAATATAGATCTCGACGAGAGGAATCCAACGGTGGGTAGCCCGTCAAATTTCGACTGGTGGAACACAAAAAACACCTCCGGCAAGACCATCGTTGTCGAATGAAAAAAAATTACAGAAACAGATCTGCGCTCCAAACTGAATGAAATCACCACCAAAAGAAAGAGCCCGACGAGAGGAATCCAACGGTAGTTAAACCATCGAATTCCGACCACCGGAGAGAGAGTTATGGCTCCGGGAAGCAATTTCACCGGTGGGAGGTTTGTGGAGGCGGGATTTTGAATCTGGGAGAAGAAGAGAGCCGAAATGTGAGTGTCTAGGGTTTAAAACTGATTTTAAAAGGGTATTATAGGTACTTCAGAGGGGCCCAGGGGGTATGTCAAAATATTTTCGAAATTAGGGGGTTTCCCTTAGAGTGTAATCCACTTGGTAGTTAATTCTATATAATTTGGGAATGAGAGGGTCTACAAAATAATCCCAATTATATATAGGGAGTTGTAGTTTGTTCAAGCTAAATAATTATTCAAAGTATAATGTCATAAATTATAGCATATATAAGTCATATTTTCCTAATTTATTATAGGGTTTGAATTTTTAGAAAGAAAAAAAAATTGCTTAATCTCTTTTTTCTTAGAATAAGCACTTTTAAAAAATACTAATATTTTTGGAAGTTAAAACTAATTCCAATTCCATAAAAAAAATATCAAAAATCGGATTTCTTCCGATCGAAATCGTGAAATTTAGAAATTCCAATTTTTTGGTCACGTATATACAAACTACATAATAATATTGATATATAAGTGTATTTTCTAGGGAAAGTAGTCGAATTTTCTAAGACATGTTTGGAAATTAAAATCAAATTAGAAATAGCAATTTGTTACTATGTATTCCAATTATGTTCCAAAACAATCGGATGAATCAGAAATCCAAACATATGAAATTCGAACTGAGAAATATTGTTACTAAATTGGAAATTTTTGCATCAGAATCGACGAAATTCAGAATTTTTATTCCAATTTCCATCCTCAGATACTCAGCGTGCACCAACTAAATTAAATATAACAAAGAATGAATTGAAAACGATTTATTTAAATAAATATAAAGTGGGACCTTTGAGATTAACCCAAGAAAAATATGAACTATGCCAAATATTTATTGCCTCCCCTAACTTCAATCAATTCCTGCAAATACTTACAAGAAACCAAGTCGTTTTGCGCATTCGACACTATCGTTTAGTATTTCTTTCAGTCCGTATTTGAACTCAAATCCCTCTTTTCTCAATTTTGTTAGGTCACATTTACTTCTTCCATCCGGTCCACATTTGAATCTGCAATCAAATAATAACAAGATTTTTTGTAGTATAATCAAATTTAATCCTTAAAATTCAGCTGTCAATGCATCTATATATGTAAGTATAATTATATAAGGCATCGTTTGGTTGGGGAGATTAGCCAGTATTAAATATTAACTAAATAATTGGATTTTGTTCGATATCTGGTATCCCCGATAACTTATCTGGTTGACACGTAAATATTATGTTATCATGGCGTATTTTGCCTTTTAGGTAGTTTTTTTGTTGGATGTCCTGGGATCGGATAAAATATTTGGTGTTTCATTACATCATTTAATCTTATCTTGCCAGCTAAACGAGGCCTAAATGTATAAAAAAATTAACCACTTACCCTTCTAGTATAGGAAATTCGGGGTGAATTTGTTGATAACAATCTGCCATTTCTTCAATCGTACAAGTCTCAACGGCACACAAGAATCGACCTTTGAGCGACGTTTTCTCGATGCAGAAAATATGGGCATCACAAACATCGTCAATGTGCACCATTGGAATCGAACCCAACAATTCTTGCAATAACCGTAGTTGGTCGAAAGCAATTTGATTCCGTAATAATTGTGACAACACATTAGGTAAACTCGAAGGTAGATACGAAAAGAGTGTTTCACCTCCGACAAGCCCACAAGCCAAACTAACCACTTCCATACTTTCACCATTGTTGTACCTCAAAATCTCCTTCTCAGATGATGTCTTTGACTTCACATAATCCTGCACATAACATGCTTGATAAATTGACCAAATGAAGTACATGGCTAACATAATATAAATTATATAATATTGAAAAAAAAACATTTGTGTAAAAGAACAAACTTTAAATTGGTTTGTTAATTCTGACTTTGCAGTGGCGAAGTCAGAATTTAATACGAGGCGTGAGCAAAATATTAAAAGTCTTGATCCAATATATCAATAGCGTCTTGATATGCAATGCTATCTTATATTAATAAGGTTCGAGGGCAGTGCCCTAAGAAATAACACGTACGAGTAAATTATATATTTAATTTTAAACTAAAATAGAATAAATTATGTTCAAAATACGATCATTAGAGCTTTTAACTTAACGAGTTTCACGGGTATTCATAAACATTAAAGCAAAATCGATAAATAATTATAAATTTTAACTAAAAAATATAAAACAAAACACAAGATATGATATTGCAATAGTTCATTAGATGAAATGTATTGGATGGGTTTAGAGGCGAAAACCGGTTGGATTTGATCGGAACTAACACTTTTAAAAAAAATCCATTTTTTTAAGTGAAAAAATTATTCCAATTCCATTCCGGAAAACAATCGGAGAAATTGAAAATAAGAACTTTTGAAATTGAAATGAAAAAAGAATTAATGTTCCAAAATCTTAAATATTTGAATCAGAATCGACAAAATTTGAATCACTACTCGTGATATATTGATAAAAGTTAAACATAATCCAATAATTTATAGTTATTGAAAATAATAATAAAAATAATTTCATAAATTAATAAGTTATAAATTAATGTGTAAATTAATAATTATTAATTTATCGATAAGTTAATATTTCGCTAAAAATTAATAAGATTTTGATGGTCCCAACTATATTAATTTATAGAAGTTAAACTGTATCATAATTAATCTTGAAAATTAACATCACCAAACTCAGCTTCTAATAGTAATTAAATACATATTTATCGTAAAATACGTACGTACCAACACAAAGTCATTGATGTAAGTACACGAGAGATTGAGGTACGGAGTCCAACAAAGCTCATCCATTAGTGGTTTAAAGCAAGATCCATCTTCTTTCAGAGGCGAAGCTGCCGTTATGGACGAAGTGTAAACGAGCCGTTTCACCGTTTTTGATCTAATGCAAAGTTCAGCTATGCTTCTCACTCCATCTATAGCTGCTTCCGATGTATCCTTGTACTGTAAAAATAATAATATATGCAGTTAAAAAAACTGTATAAATTAATATAGTTAGAACTAACAAAATCCTATTAATTTAGCAGAATATTAAATTTTCGAATTTATAATTTAGCACGTTAAGAGAAGTTATTCATTTATCAAGGCGGGTATGTGTGTGTGTGTGAGAGAGAGAGAGAGAGAGAGAGTGAGAGAGAGAGAGAGAGAGAGAGAGAGAGAGAGAGAGAGAGAGAGAAATTGGAAACGAAAGATATACATGGGCGTTCTTGAGAATTTGGGGGCCCTATGCGAGATTTAAAGAACACGTTAAAACGGGGACCCCTATTTGATAAATCACTTTTTATTAAAGGGTGTTCGGAATTTAATATACTAAAATATATAAATAATATTTTCTAAAAATGATAGAATAAAAGATTACGGGGGTTCGGGGGCAGTGCCCCCGAAACATTTTTTGAAATGTATGAATATAAATTAACTTTAAATATGGAAAAAAATCAAAATTAAGAGGATGATTTGCTGGTTCACTTCCTCCCATGACGTATAATCCTTATAGCATATACACTTTATAAATATTTATAAAACTTAAATACACTAATGAATATTGATTGTTACTTTAGGTATAAAAATAATAATTAAGACAATTGTAAAAATATCTATTGATCATTTATTTTAAATTAATTTTAGAACTGATGTTCCAAAATATTATATATATATAATAAATTTTAAAAAATAAGTATTAATATATAAAATAATTTGGGGGCTCTAAATTTTCGTAAAAATCCGGGGGCTTTAGGCGACCGCGTAACTTCGCTTCCCCTCAGAACTGGTCCCTGAGAGCAACTCCAATGGGAGAATCAAATGGAGTATTATACGATAAAACTTCCATTTTGATTCCCAAAACTTAAAATTTCTTCTCCAACGGAAGCATCAAAGGGGTAGTTTTTTTGATTACTTTATCTCCCAGAGGTGCAAAAATGCTCCCAAAAAAACCAAGTATCAAATATTTCTAGAAATTAGGAACTGCAATTTCAACGTAAGAGCAACTCCAGTGGAGGAATTAAATGGGGAATTAAATGGAATAACTTCTATTTTGATGCTCCAAAACATAAAATTTCATCTCCAATGGGGGAATTAAATTGGTAGTTATTTTGATATTCAACTTCCCGAGATGCAAAAATGCATCCTGGAAAAAGAGGTATCAAAACATTAACTACCCAACAAACCAATAAAAAATTGACATGTGTCAATATTAAATATATTTATGCTTATATTTAAAATTAGATGATTCATTTAATGCTTGCGGTTGGAATAAATGAGTATCAAAATAATAAAACGAGTATCAAATTAATATTTGATGATCGATTTTAATACTTTACCATTGGAGTTGCTCTAAAAAGAATATAATTTCTAACAAATTCCTATGGAATAGGGACCAAATATATCTATTAATTTATGTTTAATACATATTTAAAAATAGAATAATTTATTTGATTCCTACGGGTTGGAGCATATAAGTTTTTTCGAAATACCAAAGTATTATTTCAAGCATCAATTAAGGGTTTAGATGCCTCATTTTAATACCTATCATTGGAGTTGCTCTGAAGATGTATAAAAATTATACCTTAGAGTTTTGAATGTGCAATATTGGCGTAGCTACATGAAAAACATATTGGCAGCCTCGAATAGCGGTTTCGAATTCTTGGGGATTGTATATATCAGCTTCGAATAGCTTCAATCTCGTTTCCGCGCTCGGAAGTGACTTTAGAAAGCCCGTTTTCGAGTTTTCGCCTGCACATCATATGCAAAACAAACATATCTATATAGTACATATATAGATAGATACATATGTATATGTATATACATATAGATATGTGATTTGAGAATGAAGGAAGTATATATAGTAGAGTTACCCAAGTTTCTCAAAGTTGCATGGACAGTATAACCTCTGTGTAACAACTTCTTGATGAGACAAGATCCCAGGTATCCAGATCCTCCAGTTACACATACTTTTATATCTTTGCTAATTATTTCCATATAAGTATTCCTTAGCTTGCTTATATAGATCATATATAGGTATATTAATGGCGGCAGTTGAAAATAGCACGATTATCATTTATCGTTGTCCACTTTGTTTGTGTGGTGTGGAGGAAATGAGACCCACATTTATCTTATGCCAATTTAACAATATTAAATAATGTTTTTTTTTTTTGTACGTACTTATTTGGGGTGGTTAGCAACTCCAATGGTTGACATTAAAATGGATTATCAATTATTCAATTGATGTTTGAAATAATATTTTAATAGTAATTCTAAAAAATTCTTGTGTTCAGATTATTATATAAATAAAATTGAACTAAAAACAAATTAATAGATATATTTATGCCCTATTATATAGGAATTTGTTGACACTTTAATTTTTGTCCGTTGAGATTGTGGTTCATAAAATTAAGGAATATTTGATTCTTTTCTTTTTGAGGTGCATTTTTTCAACTCCACGAGGTGAAGTATAAAAAAAAAACTACTAATTTAATGTCTCTACTGAAGTGGGATTTTTGTGTTTTGATGAAGTATCAAAATGGTAGTGTTATCATTTGATACTCCATTTAATTCCTCCATTGGATTTACTCTTATGAACTATGCTGCACGGACACTTCTAGAAGGTGAAGAGTCCCCGTATCCGACACCTGGACACTCGGATACACCCGGACACTTCTCGGACACCCGTGTCGGGCCGTGTCGTAATTTCGCTAAAAGTAGGACACCCGTGTCGGGCAGTGTCCACAATTTTAAAAAAGTTGGGATACTTCTCTTACGTTTTAAGATAGCCCTAATAAAAAAAATGCACATTTTCTTTTCTCTGTAATACACATTTCTTCTGATTTATTTGTGAGTCCACCCAAAACTCCAAAAGTCTAGCATGCGACGGCGACCAAGAACACGAGCAACAAGGGCGAGCGGTTCTCTTATGCGATGACGACTTATTCATATTTTTTACAATTTATAAATGTACCCCTATATTTTTATTATTTATAAATATACCCCTATATTTTTTATATTTACGCGTATCCCCCACGTGTCCGTATCCTAGTTTTTTGGAAATGCCGTATCACCGTGTCCGTATCCGCGTATCGCCGTGTCCACGTATCCGTGTCCATGCATCATAGCTTATAACATAAAAAGAAAATAAAATTAAATAAATTAAATAAAAAATAATTGGTTTTAATTTGGTTCGATTTTTGGCGCTGTTCATACGTGAGAAAGGCCAAAATAATTTTGTCCGGTGAACTTCGTTGAATACATATATGTGTATGCATGTGTGAGACTGAATGTAGATTTACAATGACATATTACTAAGTGTACTTAATTCGGTGTAGCATTTACAAGCGGTTGTATCGGTGTGTAATTAAACCGATTTCTACGTGTTGATCGATATTAGTTATTGAATTAGGGGTGATAAATAACTAGTTCGTAAGAAGTATTTAGTATTTATTTAGAGAATAATAAAACTTAGATAAGTCGTCTTTATTGGAAAAATCAAATTGTTAGAACAAACTCTGGATTTAACGAACACTCGACAAGATCAACGACACGAACCAATCATCTTTAGGAGTTGGAACATAGCCTAAATCATTACAAGAAGCCGAGCCGTTTTGCGCATTCAACACTGTCGTTTAGTATCTCTTTCAGTCCGTACTTGAACTCAAATCCCTCTTTTCTCAATTTCGATAGCTCGCATTTGCTTCTCCCATCCGGTCCACATTTGAATCTGAAATCGAATAAAAAACAAAAATTCCTTACTATAATTGAATTGGTAATTCAAAATATCTTTGCTATATATATAGACTTGTCATCTTAATGCACCTATGAAGGTAAATAAAATTATAATTATTTACCACACACAATGAAATTATTAGTATTAATTGCAACATTGGTACCTCTGTGTTATATCGAATTATCGAAAAAGACTACCCTATATTTTTTATTGGCAAAAACCCCTCGGTACCCTGTTTAGGGGGTTGTGTGCTAAATAATTAAATTGGGGGAGAGGGGAGGGGAGGGGAGGGGTGGGGTTGCCAATAAATAACTCAAGTCAACTTTGTAACAATTAGATGTAACACAGGGGTACTAATTGCAATAAACCAAGTATTTAAAATACGATTTGAAAAAAAAAACTAAATAAATTAGGGAAAATAGAGTTTTGGTCCCTCAAGTTTGCATCAATTCCACATTTGGACCTTCATGTTCACAAAAAAACACATTTGGTCCCTCATATTTAAAAATCAACACTTTTAGCCATTTCCGTCAATTTCCGATTAGTACTGACGGAATCAAGTGCCTTATCTGACGGAGTGATGGTAAATTGAAGAAAATGACCAACAATGATAAATTGTTGAAACATGAGGGACCAAATGTATGTTTTTTTAACATAAATGACCAAATGTGAAATAATTGCAAAATTGAGGGGTGAAAACTGTAATTTTCCCAAATAAATTAACAACTCACCCTTCTGGTACAGGAAACTCAGGGTGAATTTGTTGATAGCAATCTGCAATTTCTTCAACGGTACAACTCTCAGCAGCACACAAGAATCGGCCATTGATTGAAGTTTTCCCAATACAGAAAATATGGGCATCACAAACATCGTCAATATGCACCATTGGAATCGAACCCATCAATTCTTGCAAGAACATCAACGCATCGAAAGCGCTTCGATCCCCAATCAACTGTGACAAAACAACCGGTAAACTCGACGGCAGATACGAAAGAAGTGTTTCTCCTCCGACAAGCCCACAAGCCAAGCTAACCACTTCCATACTTCCATTATCGTACCTCAAGATCTCCTTCTCAGATAATGTCTTTGACTTCACATAATCCTGCACACAACCTGTTTGATAAATGTCCTGAATGAAAAAATAAAGAACAGGGGTGTAACTGTAAATATGTACCAAGTTGAAGTCAGTGCTGTAAGTATATGAGAGATTAAGAGGGCTCCAGCAGAATTCATCCATTACTGGTTTAAAGCAAGATCCATCTTCGGTTAGAGGTGAAGCCGCCATTACGGAGGAAGTGTACACGAGCCGTTTCACCGTCTGCGATCTAAGGCAAGATTCCGCTATGCTTTTCACCCCTGCTATAGCTGCTTCTGTTGTATCCTTGTACTTTAAATAAATAATAATAAGAAGGAAAAAGATTTAAAAAAAATAAGTCCTTGGTAATTAAATTAATTCACGCGTAGATTAAACGAAAACCGACCGTAGAGTTTTGAGTGTGCAACAATGGGGTAGCCATATGGAAAACATATTGGCATCCTTGAATAGCTGTCTCGAATTCTCGGGGATTGTATATATCGGCTTCGAATAACTTTAATCTCGTTTCTGCACCCGGCAGTGTGTTTAGAAGGCTCGTTTTCGAGTTTTCGCCTGCAACATCATATCTATATATATTTAGTAAAACGTGCGGTTTCGCTTCGTGTGTGTGTAACAATAGATAGCTCGTAATTAGTAATATGTAACAACTAACGAATCGATGACAAATTACCCAAGTTTCTCAAAGTTGTATGAACGGTGAAACCTCCGTGCAACAGCTTTTTGACGAGACAAGATCCTAGGTATCCGGATCCTCCCGTAACACAAACTTTTATATCGATATTGTTCATCTTCTCCGAATATTGATCTGTCTTTCGAATTTTTGATTCTTTGTTTGATGTAAATTGCAGATGGAAATAGCATGCAATATTATTTGCTTTTGCCTCACCTACCAATTGTTAAAATAAATAAGTTCATGGTTTTAGTTTTTAGGGTGAATTACGAAAACACCCTTGAACTTAGGCTAAATTATGAAAAACACCCCTACCTATCCATAATTACTAAAATTCCCCAGACGTTTGTTTTCTTCTTACACTGATCCCCTTATGGTGTGATTTTTCACGGAATCTTTTCGATTCCGGTTAATATTTCTCGAAAAATATCAGTTCTACCTCTGCTAACGTAGCATAAAGAAATACCACGTCTGCA
This sequence comes from Erythranthe guttata, assembly GCF_000504015.1. The sequence continues at coordinate 139,951 of NW_012193091.1, forward strand.
TGGGTAGAATCGGTACTTTTCAGAAATATTACTTGGATTCTTGGAATAAAATAGATTTCATGAAAAATCGCACCGTAAGGGGGTCTGTGTAAGATGAAAACAAACATAGGGGGGATTTTGGTAATTAAGGATAGGTGGGGTGTTTTTCGTAATTTAGCCTAAGTTCAGGATTGTTTTTTTGTTTTTTTTTTGATAATTACCCTATTTTGTAATCAACTAACTTCGTGGTGATTGGTGACGACACATCGACAATCAATATGGTTGTTCCCCAGATAAATACTAATGCATGCAGACAATTTATGTTATTTATAAATTAGTCAACTTTCCCCTGTTTGTAATTCATAACGTTGACGTTACAACGGAAATTCTTATTTTTGAAAAATTATGATTTTTTTTAGAAAATTTCCATCGGTTTATGAAATAATAAAATTTATGTGATTTTTGAAAAAACATTCTTCAAAATTCCAAAATTTTCGGGAATTTTGGAATTGGAGAATTTTTAGATTGCGAAAATTTTGGAATAAGAATTGAAATTGATTTTGTACTCTTGATTTTTTTTGTGAAAAAACTAATTTCGATCCGTTCCATCCGACTTTCACCTTTTGTCTAGAATAAGTAATTTAAAGTGAAGTTGGTTTGTTGTACCTAACCTTATTACTTATACAATAATCTTGAAAAGATCACTAAACAACCAACTCCAAAAAAATATTTCAAATGACTAATATTTTATTTCTAAGAGGTATGAGATTTACACATGATCTTTTATTCTTGGGTAAATGACAAACACCTCTGAGGTATGGTCAAATTACAAAAAAAACCTCTTGTTTGGATAATTACAACCATTCCCTTAACTCATCAAATTTAGTGGAATCTTCGAGATTATATAGAATATTATCACTTTTGTACCCGTTTTATCTTATTCGAACTCTACGTTTTGAAGCAAAATGATCATAATATGTATTTTTTGGCTTGTATATATCAGAATGTGGTGCATCAGAAACAATATTTTTACATAAAACGAGTACAAACTAGAGCACACCTCACATAATCTAGATGATTATGTTGAATTTGACACTATAAGGGTGGAGGTGTAAGAAAAAATCATAGTTGAGGGGTAGATGTAATTATCCAAACAAGAGGGATTTTTTTGTAAATTGACCATACCTCAAGGGGGTGTTTGTAATTTACCCTTTATTCTTTTCTTAGATTGAAGGAACAAAGTACATAGTTGAGGAGCAAAAGTGAAATTTTACCCAAGGAATGAAGCATGTCCAAAACACAAATCTAGTCACATATGCAAGCAGCGTTTGCCTTGTGAAAATTGGACAATGTTCTAATTATTTATGGAAAAATAAAATAAAATATCCTACGATTAAAAATCTTGCAAGAACCCGAGTCTTTTCGCGCATTGTACACTGTCGTTGAGTATTTCTTTTAGCCGGTACTTGAACTTAAATCCCTCTTTCCTCAATTTCCACAGGTCACATTTGCTTCCTCCCCTCGGTTCACATTCGAACCTGAATTCAAATTGAAACAAGAATTAATCCGGTTTTTTTTAAATCCGTAAACTAACAAAAACCAAAGTTCAAGAACAGTCAAATCAACATTACACCCGATGAAATGTAGACTGAATTGTGATTATTGCATAAAATTAACATTTCAAAAAACACATTCTTACTTACCCTTCTTGTATCTGGCATAAGGGGTAAATTTCTTGATAGCAAATTGCGATTTCTTCAATAGTCCGACTCTCGGCGGCACAAAGAAATCGACCTTTGAGTGAACTTTTCTCGATGCAGAAAATATGGGCGTCACAAACATCTTCAATGTGCACCACAGGAATCGACCCCATCAATTCTTGCGAGAACCTTAATTGTCTTAAATAAATTTGGTCACTTGTTAACTGCGACAGCACAACCGGTAAACTCGAAGGTAGATACGAAAGAAGTGTTTCTCCTCCAACAAGCCCACAAGCCAAACTAACCACTTCCATCTCCCCTTCACTTCGTTTTTCGTTATTGTACCGTAAAATCTCTTTCTCGGATAACGTCTTTGATTTGATATATTCCTAAATGTACAAAAGAAAACCTAGCATTCAAGTTACATGACAAAGTCTTTGATTTGATATATTCCTAAATGTACAAAAGAAAAACTGGCATTCAAGTTACATGACAAAGTTAAAGTAATAGTTGAACTGTTGAATAACCATCTCAACCAACAGCTTAAGCTTTTAGTGAAATGTATTATTTAATATTAATATTTCTAATACGCCCTATGAAGTGCAGGCGAATTACATTTGAAGTCTTGCACTTAAAATATTTGAAATGGGTGGCGGCGGAATTCGAACTGAGGACCTGATACCACGTTGAACGATCATTTCTACCAAAAACTTAAGTTTATAGTGAAACTATATTTACATTAAAGATTGAATTGCTTGAGAGAAGAATCAGTACCAAATCAAATTGACTGTTGTAAGTGTACGAGAGATCGAGAGGGCTCCAACAGAATTCATCCATTAGTGGTTTAAACTTTAAAGCAAGATCCATCTTCCGTTAGAGGTGAAGCTGCCATTAATACGGAGGAAGTGTACACGAGCCGTTTCACCGTTTGCGATCTAAGGCAATATTCAGCTATGCTTTTGACCCCTGCTACAACTGCTTCACTTGTATCCTTGTACTGTAAAATTATTAAAGAATCGATAAAAATTCCCTTCGAACATTTGAATAATCTCAAGATGGGAAATTAAAAAAAAGGTAAATACACTTTGCACCCCTGAAGTATAGTATATGTAACACTTACTCCCTTAAAGTATCATTTGTAACACTTACCCCATCAATATCAATTATTTTATATTTCAAAATCCAAAACATAATAAACATAACAATCTAATAATTATCGGATCATATAAAATTGAAAAATAACTAAAATTAATTTATTGGAAATTAATTAAAAAGTAATATATATTGTATAGTAATGAATGAAATATATTTTAAGAAATTAATGAACTAAAATATATTTAAATACTTAAGATTACTATTAGTTATGTATTGATTTCTTAAAATTTATCGATATGAATATATTCGATTAATTGGTCAAGCAACAATTAGATGCTATGATTGTTATCTATTAAATATGTACCCAACATATAATATTTTCAAATTTTAAAATGTTGCATATTTCAATATATAATTTTAGTTGTATAATGTTATTATCTTTTAGTTATTGCTTTCAATAAAAGAAAAAAAATTAAGGTATTAGAATTTAAAATATAAATTAAATTGTGCTTGAGGGGGTAAGTGGTACAAATGATAATTTAAGGGGGTAAGTGTTACAGATGGTATTTTTTTTTTGATCGATGTGTTACAGATGGTATACTTTAGCGGTGTAAACTGTATTTAGTTAACCCTAAAAAATAAAAATAAAACCGGAGTGTGAAGCATTGGTGTAGCCACATGAAAAACATATTGGCACCCGTCAATAGCTGTCTCAAATTCTTGAGGATTGTATATATCAGCTTCGAATAACTTTAATCTCGTTTCCGCACTCGGAAGTGACTTTAGAAGGCTCGTTTTCGACTTTTCGCCTGCACATCATCATATGCAACAACACATCTATATACAATACAAGAACGTACACATAAAAGACATGAGGAAGAGAAATACCCAAATTTCGCAGTGTTGCATGGACGGTGTAACCTTTGTGTAATAGCTTTCTGACGAGACAAGATCCGAGGTATCCAGAACCTCCCGTAACACAAACTATTACACCATTGCCCTTCTCCATTGAAGAAAAAACCTTTTTCTTTTGTCTTACAAATAGTAATTGTTCATGCATCTTTAAAGGGCAATAGGGAATTTAAATAAAAAAAAATAAAAAATTCAAAGCTCTTTATTTTCTGAACTAACATACCTAAAAAGAAGGTACCAGCTGTACCACCTATGACGAAAATCTGGAATGCAAGAATTAAGTCCTAGTGTTCGTGTCGAACTGAATTAAGGTACGTGCAAGTTTGGACCACGTTGCTAAAACTCGAAACATTAAAAACGACACATGGGATGGGAGTCATTTGTCATATATCGCCTTAATTACTATCTTTTATTTTTTCTGTGGTGGAGGAACCTGCAGTCAACCATATAGGAGCACTAGGTAAACCTACACTTTTGTATACAACTTATTATACGGTAAGGCCTCGTTTGGTAGAATTGAATTATTATTACTAATCAAGGCTAATATTTTTATTTTATGGTGTTTCTTTATGCCAATGATTCAATTTGGGGCCGCAACGTAATCAAACGATTTGCTCGATAATTGATCAAGCAGTTTTTATGCGAAATTATATGCAATGATCACATCGTTCCTATCAAACGAGCCCTACGAGGAAGCCGAATCCAGCCAATGCATCCATTTCTAATCTTGAAAATTGGAATAGGAGTTTGGATTGGAACAATCCGGATGTGATAAAATGTTAAATATTTTCTAGATGCGTTTCGAAATCGGGAATTTCTTTTATTTTTATATTACTTGTTTTATATGTACAAGGCGTTTTTTTTGTGTTGACATGTGAATGGAAAATTTATATGCCCTGCCCTTGGTTAAAAATTGAACGTTGCGACGAACATTTTTGGGATTTGAGCCCTCGATTGTAAAATGAATTGGTTCGAAGAAAGTACCGACGAAAGAGAGATGTAAAAATACTTCGTGTAAATTTTGTGTTATTTTCATTCTTGAAATTGTTGTTCATCTTGAATTTATTAATTTCACGTTGAGTAATTAGTTAGTTAGTTAATAAGATGTTAAATTATAAAGTATATCGAGTAAATCCTTCCTTGCTTTTTTTATTTATTGTCTTGAAGAAAAATATTTATTTTAAATTATTCCTCTCTTTAGAATTTCAGTATACTATTTTATTATATTTTTCTCAATTTTGCGCATATTATTCTTAATTTATCACGAGAGAAATACGGTAACACAATTAATGAGAGGGAATATTTTTGTCAATTGATGCGGGCGTAGTAAAAAAATTAATAATTATGCATGGATTTCAGGGCAAACCATATAATAAGTGAGAGATAATTAAAAGTAGGAAAAACAAAATTAAGAAAAAAAAAATTTAAATCATCGTCGAAATTTTTAAGTGACAGATAATACACATCATGAAAAGTTTACGAAAATATTAAAATGGAAAATCCACGGAAGTGAAATTTAAATTGAAACAAAGCGAGTACGATTCAGCCAAACGATTCTATCTTATAGCACACGTGAAACACATTTGATAGTTTATAAAAAGCTTTTGTCAACTTTCCCCTGTTTGTAATTCACAACGTTGACGTTTCAACGGATGTTCTTAATTTTGAAATTTTGAAATTTTTTTAGAAAATTTCCATCGGTTTATGAAATTTTAAAACTTATGTGATTTTCGAAATTCCAAAATTTCGAGAAATTTTGGAATTATAATAAATATTTAGATTGTAAAAATTTTGTAATTGGAACTGAAATTGATTTTGTACTTCTGATTTGTTTTCGAAAAAACTAATTTCGACCTATTACATCCGACTTTCACGCTTTGTCTAGAATAAGGAATTTAAAGTGAAGTTGGTTTGTTGTACCTAACCTTATTACTTATACAATAATATTGAAAACATCACTAAACTACCAACTCCAAAAAAATATTTCAAATGACTAATATTTTATTTCCGAGAGGTATGAGTTTTAAACACGATCTTTTATTCTTTTCTTAGATAGAAGGAATAAAGTACATAGTTGAGGGGCAAAAGTGAAATTTTACCCAAGGAAAGAAGCATGTCCACAACACAAATTTAGGCACACATGCAAGAGGCCTTTGCCATGTGAAAATTGGACAATGTTCTGATTATTTATGGAAAAATAAAATATCCTATGATTTCAAACTTGCAAGAACCCGAGTTTCTTTGCGCATTGGACACTGTCATTGAGTATTTCTTTCAGTCCGTACTTGAACTCAAATCCCTCTTTCCTCAATTTCGACAGGTCACATTTGCTTCCTTCCCTCGGTTCATACTCGAACCTGAATTCAAATTGTAACAAGAATTAATCCGGTCTTTTTTTAAATCCGTAACAAGTTCAAGAACAGTCAAATCAATACAACACGCGATGAAGTGTACACTGAATAGTGATTATTGCATAAAATAAACATTTCAAGAAACATATTCTTACTTACCTTTCTTGTATCTGGCATAAGGGGTAAATTTCTTGATAGCAAATTGCGATTTCTTCAATAGTTCGACTCTCGGCAGCACAAAAAAATCGACCTTTTAGTGAATTTTTCTCAATGCAAAAAATATGGGCGTCACAAACATCTTCAATGTGCACCACAGGAACCGAACCCATCAATTCTTGCAAGAACCTTAATTCTCTTAAATATATTTGGTCACATGTTAACTGCGACAACACAAGCAGTAAACTCGAAGGTAGATACGAAAGAAGTGTTTCCCCTCCAACAAGCCCACATGCCAAACTAACCACTTCCATCTCCCATTCACTTTGTTTTTCGTTATTGTACCGTAAAATCTCTTTCTCGGATAGGGTCTTTGATTTGATATAGTCCTAAAATGTAGGGAAAAAAAATATTGATCTTCAATTGGCATTCAAGTTACCTCACAAATTTAATGTAATAGTTGAATGACCATCTCAAGAAACAGCTAAGCTTTTAGTCAAATCTATCATTTAAAATATTAACATTTTCAATAAGTCCCCCTCAAGTACAGGCGAATTATATTTGAAGCATTGCATTTGAAATATTTGAAATGAGTGACGGTGGGATTCGAACTCAGGACCTTTCATTTTGGCTAGCTCTGATACTATGTTGAACTATCATTTCTACCAGAAGTTTAAGCTTATAGTGAAATGTATCGGTGAATATTAATATCTAGATCCAAATATTTACACTAAAGATTGAATTGCTAGTGAGAATAATCGGTACCAAGTCAAATTGACTGCTGTAAGTGTACGAGCGATCGAGAGGGCTCCAACATAATTCATCCATGAGTGGTTTAAAGCAAGATCCATCTTCGGTTAGAGGTGAAGCGGCCATTAAGGAGGAAGTGTACACGAGTCGTTTCACCGTTTGCGATCTAAGGCAAGATTCAGCTATGCTTTTCACCCCTCCTACAGCTGCTTCACTTATATCCTTGTACTATAAAATAAATAAGTAATCCATAAAAATTCCCTTCGAACATTCGAGAAATCTCAGGATAGGAAAAAAAAAAAACCCGACTTTTGTGTTTCGAGTATGAAGCATTGGTGTAGCCACATGAAAAACATACTGGCACCCTTCAATAGCTGTCTCAAATTCTTGAGGATTGTATATATCAGCTTCGAATAACTTTAATCTCGTCTCCGCACTCGGAAGCGACTTTAGAAGGCTCGTTTTCGACTTTTCGCCTGCATATTGTATGCAACAACACATATACAATATATTATACATACATCATACAAGAACATACAAATAAAACTAAAAGATGTAAGGAAGAAATTAAATACCCAGGTTTCGCAGTGTTGCATGGACATTATAACCTTTGTCTAATAGCTTTCTGACGAGACAAGATCCGAGGTATCCAGAAGCTCCGGTAACACAAACTATTACACCATTGCCCTTCTCCATTGAATTTAAGAAGAAACCTTTTCTTTCGTCTTACAAATTGAAATGGCTGATGCATCTTTCAAGGGCAATAGGGAATTTAAATAAAAAATAAAAAATAAAAAATAAAAAGAAATTCAAAGCTCTTTATTTTCTGAACTAACATACCTAAAAAGAAGGTACCAGTACCACCTATGACGAAAATCTGGAATGCAAGAATTAAATCCTAGCGTTCGTGTCGAACTGAATTTGGGTACGTGCAAGTTTGGACCACGTTGCTAAAAGTCGAAACATTAAAAACGACTCATGGGAGGAGTCAATTGTCATCGTCGTTACTATCTTTTTTTTTTTTTTTTTTTTGGTGGTACCTGCAGTCAACCATATATGTGCACTGGGTCAACCTACACTTTCGTATAACAACTTGCAAAGGATACCAGAGACGTGCCTTACTATCATTACCGGAGACTATGATATGGTTTAATAATTAAAAAAAAAAAAAAAAAAAAAGCTAATGGTGAAGTAAAACGCATATCTACATAGAATCTTTACATTCCTAACCCTTATTATAAAGTAAGGCCTCGTTTGGTAGAATGGAATTATTATTACTAATCAAGGCTAGTATTTTTATTTGATAGTGTTGTTTATACCATAATTGAAAACGAAATTTAGATTTATTTTTAAGATATAATGTTTTTAAAAATTATTATATTTTTCAATTGTCCATTGTTTTTTTCAGAGTGATTATTACGAAAACAATTTAATATAAAAAAATGGATTGTTTCATCACGTCCTTTCGTTTGATCCTAATGGTGTAGCCCGTGGGCTTTTCAGATGGGCCTTGGTAATTCGTTATAAGGATTATTCTTCATCTCAGAAATTTGTTTATTTTATCATATTTAAATTTACAAAACTTCTACCGGAAAATAAAAAATCGATGTGGTTTTTCAACGAAAGTTTTAAAAATATCAATAAATATGTCTTGATTTTAGGAAAAATAGATTCTGATAGACCAAAATATCCTTGTTTACTAATTAATGCAGAAACAGTGTTGGAGAGTTAATAAGAGTATTAATTGAAGAAAAATATGTGAGTAATGCAGTGTTGGACTTGTAAAGTGACAGATAATATGAAACAAAATAAATATGCAAAAGATATAGATATTATGGAAATGAAGTATTATTTTATTAATTAAACTCTAGTTAGGCACAATGAATACCAAAGGTATTAGTGGGAGCAACACCGAAAGTGAATCCGCCGGAAGCCGTTCTTCTGACCAAAGGCCGGATCTCCGGCGAAAGCCCATCGGATTCCGCAACTTCCGGTATGGTAGAAAGTGCAGTAGAACTTTGATCATCATAGATGGGAGCATGAGGCTTGCGGCTGTAGAAAGTAGAAGTGTAAACTTGTTGAGACTAAAATGTAGAAGTTGTGTTCTAATTAGACTTTTGCCCTAATTAATGATTGTTAATTCAAAATAATTTTTAATCTAGGGGTATTGCATATTTCCCCTTAATTTATACGTGGAATAAAATTTATATGAATTTTCTAATCTGAATTATATATCTTG
>NW_012193091.1:154669-272179 GCF_000504015.1 Erythranthe guttata
GCAAACACCAATGCAGACATCGTTACCACCTTCGCATTCTCATCATCACCAAACGGCTGATAAAATCTATACGGGCCCGGATGCCCATCGGGCCTCAAAAGCGAAAGCGGGCCAACATCCAAAAGCATAAGCTTCACTCCATTTTCATAAGCCTTGACCGAAGCCTTTGCAAACTCCTCCAACTCTATTGCACGAAGAATCTTGGTCAACTCGTTCCAGTCAAACTCGCCTTGCTTAGCTGGCACTTTTCTCCCGCAGGTCCCACCACTAAACCACTCCCCGTTTTCGAAATGGCTCGGTGTGGAAGTTCTGTAAAACACCGTGCCGTTGTTTTTGTTATTCGACTCGATAATATAGTCGAAAACTTTTCTGATGACTTTTCGATAAGCGAAGTTTATCCCGAGTTCTGTGATGTTGCTTCTTTTGGGGCAGTAGTGGCATCCGAGTATGGTGTCGTTTTCGTAATAAATGGTGGATTTTACAAACCATTTGCCGCTCGAAAATATAATGTAATCCAAGTCTTTGTAGTGGTGGGTCCAGTTCTTGTCTAGCTTATCGAGATGGAGCTCAATTTCTGACGTGGAAACTCCGTTCATGTCTTCAAAAATCGCGGCTTCGGCTAAGAAAGGAGACCAGATTACCGAGAGAGTGAAGTTGTGTGACGGGAATATCCATTTTCGAGACCGGTAATTTTCGTCGTGGTAAATTTCGACTGCTTTTTCGACCTGGGGATAAGAAATTTGCTTAAGACATGTGTAATATCAAGAATCGAATATTTATATTATTATTTCACTCGGAATATTTTCCATTTTCGCCCTTGTATGATAGAAATAGCTTCGGTTATCTAGGCAAAATAACGTCTAATAGCGAGTTTAGTGCAATTAGTAGCCCTGTGTTATATTGAATTGTTAAAAGACTACCTCATATTATTTTATTGGTGAAAAAACCCTATGGTTTAATTTTTTTTACCAATTAGTACCCCTGTTTAGGGGGTTGTGTGCTAAAAAAAAGAATCATAGGGGTGTTTTTGCCAACAAAACAACACAGGGGTACTAATTGCAATAAACCCATCTAATAACATCTAGCAAATTACTTACCACCAAAAAAAAACAGTTGACAGCATGGTTAATTCACTTAATTGTATTCAGATCCATGTGTTTACTCTAATTGTTAAAAAAATTCCCCGTGTTATACATATTATTAGTAAAAACCCCTACGATTCAATTTTATTAGCAAACTACCCCCTAAAAAAGCATGATTTAGGGGGTTGTGTGCTAACAAAATTGAACCACAGGGGGGTTCTTGCTAATACGTATAACACAAGGATATTTTTAGCAATTCGATATAACACAAAGGTGCCGAATGCAATAAACTCATATATATACTCTGCATTATCACCATTTGTGATTATGGCAAAACCATTGGCATAACAAAAGAAAGAACAAGAAATAGATTTCACCGAATGAAATCAACTGTATTTATACGATATATAGAGTTTATTTATTATTATTTATTTATTTATTTACCATTGAGAGTAGGCAGAGCAACGATTGGACGTGGTTCCGTGAAATAGAATCGCCAATGAGAGCCCAGCTTTTATTCCTCATTAAATCAAGAAACCTCACAGGATCGAATTGAGGCGAATCGCAATCACGGGGCTTCCACTTCCAGTGAAGATAGCCTCTGTCAGGCCTTCCGTTTTTCAGACAATTCTGATGTTGCTCGATAAAGCTACAGCTGTTGTTTGTGTACAAAGGTTCTCCCTTGTAAGGAACCCAATCCCCCGTAAAAATATCGCATTTTTCTTTGTTTTGTTCGGATTTCGCATCATTTCCTGTGCATTATCAAAATGAGTATCGTTTATTAATCAATAGTTTGTTAATATATTACATAATCCGTATTTTAAGGTTAATTAATTGCGAATAAATTACACTCCAAAGGATTTATAATTGCAAAACCCAAATAAAAAATAACAACATATTATTATACACCTAATCCTACTTAATCTACTGACTCGTATGGTTACCTATATCGGATAAGTTTAATTTAGATGAGATTGGATTAATTCACTACTGACTAATTAATTAATTAGTATGATATTTGGTATGTAAGATTAGATCTTGTACTAAATTCTTTTTTTTTTTTTTTTTTTTTTTTTTTTTTTTTTTTTTTTTTTGAAAAAGCAGGAACCCGCAGCCAACCATATAGGTGCACTGGGTAAATTCTGGTATTATATGTGATTTGTCTATGATACCTTTTATTTAATAAAATTAACATGTAGTTTGAAGGATAAAATAGTACTTTACTTGTTTAATCACCCCTCATTAAATTAATCCCGGGGGGGGGTGCTACTACTTTAAGGCTTCGTTTGGTTGCCAAGATAAGCTATGATTAACTATAAGCCAATAAATTGTCGGGTCGACCCGCCAAAATTATATAATCATGGCTGATCTTGCCCTATTTTGCCTTCTAATGAATTTTTTTTGTTGTTGTACATTACAAGCTCCAATAAAATAATTGGGTTTCATTAGATTATTTAATCTTATTTTGACTAATCTTATCTTGACAACTAAGCGAGACCTAAGGAAATAGTAACATTTAGTAGCGGACTTTGATTTTAGTAGCGGGTTACAGAAAGTGTATATCTCGCCAACCAAATGTGTTAGTCCCTACTATTTAGTTAGTAGAAGCTTCAACGAGAACCAAATGAGTTATGTTTAAACATAAGTGTCGTTTTGATTAGGCATAGATTTATTAAGAAAATTAATAAATATGGATAGACTTTTATAAGAAGAAAAAATATATATAATGTGACGAAAACACCCTTATCATTAATTAACTTTTCCACTAATCCTCCATCGACTAATTAAGAGTAATTAGGGCGAAATTGAGAAGAAAAAAAATAGTTAATGCATCAGCATCAACATTTGTCAAATGAAGCCAGAGATGGTATTATTTATGATAACATAATATTTGCTGATCGACAACAAATTATTGGAAATACCAAACACGAAACAAAGTCCAATTATTTAGTTAATCATGCTAATCTCCCTAACCAAACAAGGGATCATTTTAGTTAATTATAATTTATAGCATTTACACCATAAATTAAATACAGTACAGAAAGAAAAAACAAAAAAAAAGTAATAAAAATCTGACCTTGGAGAGGGATTTGATCGGAATTTAGTTCAGTACCGACAGAAAAAACAGAGGGTGGTGGAATCAGAAGAAAGGGGGTTTCTGTAACTGGAGAAAAGTCGGAGGACCGATTGTGAAAAAACCTAAATGCAAGACCCACAAGAAGAATCGAAACCCCCAATTTTACAGCAAAGTAATTGTGACTGTGGACTGATTCCCACCATCGTTTCCAACTGTACATTATCTTCTTCACCATTTCCCAGATTAAATTTTCTTTTTTCTTTCACTCTGTCAAAAGAAGTAGGGATCTTGTTTATGTATTTTCTCCGACATTGATTTTTGTTTGGGGAATCGATTTTATTACAGCACACATGTTCTGCTTTTTAGAGAGAGAAACAAATAATAAAGTAATTGATGAGCTCTCATCCCATCTCATGCGGCATTAGCCGACAAACACATTATGGCGCAAGAAAGCACCACCGCTTCCCTCCACCCTTTCTTCCTTTATTTTTTCATTTTTTTCATTTTTCTTTTGGCGCTTGTCCTTTTCTTCTTCTCGGAAAAAGTTACAATTTGTACCCCTCAAGTTTGCCTTAATTTCATTTTAGACCCCATTATTAAAAATAAATAACGGATTTAGTCCCTCGTATTTCAACTATTTAACATTTTTGGTCATTTCCATCAATTTCGCAGTAAGGTCCTCATTTAAGACAGTGATGGGCACATGCGAGAAAAGTGTTAATTTTTAGGGTAAATTACGAAAACCCCCTAAACTTAGGCTAAATAACGAAAAACACCTCACCTATCCGTAATAACCAAAACCTCCCTCTGATTAACTGTTGATCGAGTTTTTTAACAGAAAATATGTACAGTCTATTATACCTTATGTTAAATAGGTGAGAAATAAAAGGTAATTACGAATAGGTGGGGTGTTTTTTGTTATTTAGCCTAAGTTCAGGGGTTTTTCATAATTTACCCTTATTTATAAACATGAGGGACTAAATTTTTTATATTTTTTATGAACAAGGACCAAACATGAATATTTTTGTTGGATTCTCAAACTTGAACCATTTTGCTTGTTTTCAATCACTAATTTTTCTAGGGGAGGTGCTATTCGCGGTAGCAAAATTACGAATGTCGTTTTAAAAAATCTACTCTTTATCTTTCTTTCTCTCTCTACAATTTTAGCTTTGATATTAGAAATCATTCCAAAACTCATGTTATTGTAGCCATTTGCAAAAAAAAAATGAGTGCATCGAATGAGGAACGAGATACGGAATCCAATGAGGCAAAATTTGTTCGTTTTTGTTCTTTAAATCGTGAAAACGCGACCCACGACCAATTTGGACGCCCAAAAATTCGTTTCACGAGTAAACTGGGCGCGAAACAGCTAGATCCACGCCCAAAACGGACGCACGGTCCGGTAGACGGCGGTTCAATCCGGTTCCGGGCCGGTTCCGGGTCGGCCCGGAAAATTATATTTATATATAAATTTAAAAAAAAATACTTAATGGATAAATAAATTAAAATAATTACTTTTAAATAGGAAAAAAACAAAAGGAAATAAATAGAAGGACTTTAACTTAATTTTATATGAAAAAAAGGGGTGTGAGGGTATTTATAAGAAAAAATGGGGGGGGACAAAAATTCAAAAAATAGCAAATAACGACCGGTTCACGTTCTTTTGCATTTTCGAAGCTGTTAAAATCCGAATATGGAAAATTAACATTTCACAGAAGTTGTAGATAATCAAGTTGTCTTTCCAGAACATGTTAAATAGTCACAATCGGAGATTGTATGGAGGAGTTATGATGAAAAGACGAAAGGGTGTCAGAACTGCCAATGCATTTTTTCATGAAAAATACAACCGTTCGTGACCAATGCAACTTGTCGCATATTAACGCCTCACCAATGTCCAATGCACGAAATTTTGGTGAAAGAAGACCGAGTCGAAGAATAATGATGATGTTTTATATTATTTCGATTCATGAATATTATTTAATATTTTTGTGGTTCCATTGTAGGTGCAAATTTACAGCACACCTATTCCGACTTCGAGGCTTACTTTGATCATGATCTAGTCCGAATCTCAAAAAACGTGAAAGATAAAAGTTGTAGAAAATTTTGTTGGCTATTCGGATCATATTGAATCAACAAAATCGGAATTCAGACGAAAGAGATATGATTAAATCATTCAACACTGCCATAATATTGACACGATTTGGTGCTACCCACATAATTGTGAATTGACGAACATATAATTTATCGGGTACGCTTTTTCTAATTATAAGATATCTATTTGTGCAATAAATTGATAATGCTATATGATATAATCGTGGATTATTGCATGATAGTTTAATTTTCATATGTTGAAGCATGGTAAACCATATACAATATATATGCTTTAATGAATATTCATTATGTTTGTGTATCTACATTAATGATATAAATGATTTTATCCTAAATGCAATAAAGTGAGAGTGTATGTGCTAATTATTTGAATAAATTTATCATGAACCGCATGATACTAAGTGTTATACTACATGACATTTCTCATGAAAATGCAATATTTATTTGCATAAATTGCATATAGTTTTGATTCGGGATTAGTTTTATCCCAATTGTCATTTGATGTGGAGCCGTCCAATTGATTGATTTTCGAATATGTTATATGAAATTTGTGAGTACGTGATTTTATTAATATTTTTATTATTGTCTATGAACGATTAGACTTGTTTCGTATATTAAGAATATTATTATACATATTATTATTTGTGTAAGCCATACCAATTCCTAAGAATTGTGTAATTGCATGGACACATATTGATTACGTGCTATATATTTATATAAATCAACTATGTTGGACATGAATTAATTTATGCTATGAAATTATATCCAAACTTTATGTTATTATGTACTCTTGTGTATACTATGTATATGTTGATAAAGTATGTTTGATCTATTGTTTCTTTCTATGATCAACTAGTATTGTTTCTTTCTATGATCAACTAGTATGAAAGTCGTGGTCACTTGTCAAATAATATGTTTATCATAATATTGATGTACATATGTTTTATATATGAATCATACTACAGTGCAATTAAAAGCATGATCGAAATGAAATAAAAAGTAAGAAAAGCTCAAATCATGAGAGCACATGAGTAGTTCTCGTCTCAAGAACATAAAAGAAGATCGAATCGTTGGCTTTCATGAGTAGTTCTCCTTTCTGGGCTCTAAGGTTTTCATCAGCCATCCGTACCATTTTATTGAATTCTCTCTTGACTTTCCTTGACAAAGAATTTTGTGACGGTGCCGACGGTGATATCCTCTTTTCCACATGCGGCTGCCCGACAGCATACCCGACAACAGGTGTAACTTTATTCCTCAATGCATGCAGCTCTTCTTTGCGTCTTTGTTGGAGGGCAAGCCGTAGTTTGAGGAGGTTATCCATCTGTTTCTTGAGGTCATCCATATGTTTGTTGAGGTCCTCCATCTCTGCAATATATCTACGGAGGAGTTCCGTCTCTTGATCGTTGATTGGATCAATATTAAAGATAACAGTCTTCAAGATCTGATCTTTATCATCAACAATAATAATCTTCAAGATCCGATTCAATCATCTCAAAAATAATAATCTTTCTCATCAAAAATCTCAAAAATAAATATACTATGAGGCTAGAAGCAGTGGCCAAAGAGAGGAAGGAAGATAAAGCGAGAAGATAAAAATAAACACGACCATAGGCTGGTTCGGGCCGGTTCATACCGGTTCACGGTTCACTTTTTCCGGAACCGGAACCGGCCCGTAATATGCACGGTTCGGCGGGCCGGGTCGGCCCGCCAATTCAATCCGGTTCCGGGTCAGCCCGGAAATTTATATTTATATATATATTTAAAAAAAAAATACTTAATGGATAAATAAATTAAAATAATTACTTTTAAATAGGAAAAAAACAAAAGGAAATAAATAAAATGACTTTAACTTAATTTTATAGGAAAAAATGGGGTGTGGGGGGGATTCAGAAAATAGCAAATAACGGCCGGTTCACCGGCCGTTTTTTGCTTTTTATGAATTTTTTTGATTATTTTTTTTTTAATCCGGGTGAACCGCCGGGCCGGGCCGGCGGTTCACGGTTCACCAATTCATAGAATCGGGCCCGTCCCGGGGACGACGGGCCAGTTCACCGGTCAACGGTTCGAGCCGGTTCGGGTCGGTTCCGGGCCCAAAACCGGCCCATGGTCGTGTCTAGATAAAAATAACAACTTTAGGGTTAGTTTTAGTTATATATAATATAAGCAAGATGGGTTTTTTAGTCTTGTAAGTTTGCTAGTTGAGAGTTTTAGTCCATCATATTTTAAAATCAGAATTTTAGTCCCGTAAGTTACAAAAGTTGAGAATTTTGGTCCTATGACCTGCTATAATAGGTAATGTGATGCTTGGTTGAATGAGTTGACATTTAAAATATAAAAATCAATAAATTAAAAATAAATTAGGTAATGTGGCTAATGAGTTGGATGATTTTGGAAAAAAATTGATCATCTATGTTAAATTCACCAAAATTAATGAGGAAGTTTTAACATATTAATTTATATATTTGATTTTTTTGTTATAGTTGCAATAAAGAACCACAATAAACATTGAATAAAATCTATAACTATATTTTTTATGAAGGAAATAAGATTAACTAATGTTTAATTAATATTTCTTAGTTTTTATTTGATAAAAGTCGTAATTAAATTCATATTTATCTAAATATCTAATTTTTTTACAAATTTATACTCAGTGATTACAATGAAATTGAACCAACAATCAAATTCAACATTAACCGGAAAAAAATATTTTATTGAATCTTGTTGTAAAGTTAAATGACATGCACAATCATAATTAGTGTAAGAAATCAAATACACATTTACGAATTAACCAAAAAAATAATAAAATATATTCAAAACTCTATTAAATTAAATGTACCAAAAAAGCATCCTAGAGCCTCCAAACATAAAATACATTATCAAACCAAGAGTAACAAATATAAATAACGAGTAATAAAATATACTTAATTACTATTTTTATCGATTGAAAACTATGAAATATTAATTAAAAAATAGCTACTACAAAAATGCTTATTTCATTCATCAAATAAAAAAAAAAATTGATGGTATATTTTATTTTCCTCCAAAATTGTCTAACTCTTTAGCCACATCGCCTAATTTATTTTTCATCTATATAATTTTATATTTTAAATGTCAACTTATTCAACCAACCATCACATTACCTGTTATAGCATGCCATAGGACCAAAATTCTCAACTTTTGTAACTTACATGACTAAAATTCTGATTTTGAAACATGGTGGACTAAAACTCCCAACTGGTAAACAACCATCATATATATGTGTGTGTGTGTCAAGAAAAGGTTGAAATGGGTCGGCCAAGGCCCATAAATAATGTACTTACTTGATATTAGGCTAAATAATTTAAATCTCTAAATTGAATTAAAGTTTTTTATCATTCAATACCTATTAAAACGTGAAAGGGGTTTTTTTAGTTCATAATTTTCAGAAAACAAAAAACAAACAATAAAAGTGATTAGAAAGCACCTGATAAGAACAACTAGATTCAGCATTCGTACATTGAGCTAATTAACTATCTATTTATCTTTACATTTACGTTTTATTGGGGGTTAATTTCACTTACCTCCCCTATAATATTATTATGTATTCTTCACTTACCCCGCAGTTATATTTTCCGCTATATAAACCGTTAGTTTAACAAAAAACCTAAAGGATTGATTTACTGCTTCCAGTTATGCCCTTCTCTTAATTTTGTGAAAAAATGTGCTTTGAGCATTGTAGCAACAAAATTCTTATCTGCGATTTAGACAAACAAGAAAAACTTGCACAAATATAATTTTATTGAATTAAAAATAAATATTGCGGGTTACAAACTCTAATTTAATCATCTGATTCTTCTCTCAAGAACAATATATGTTGACTTTGAATTTCCGAGTCGGGTCGTTGACTTGATCTTCTCCACATTTGATTTTGAACTTGAATAACGTCTTCCGAGGGTCTTGCGACTTGAATCTCGGATCGAACGCAAAACTTTGACGGGTTTTGACTTGAAGATCTTGGAGTTCTTGATGGATTTGGCCCTTCAATCTTCCTTCGATCTTGATTTGTTGAATTTGTTGAACTTGATGGATTTAGCCCTTCAATCTTCCTTCGATCTTGATTTGTTGAAGAACGCCGTCAATACGCCCCTTGAATTTGATGAAGGTGATTTGAATGTTGTAGAGAGAATTTTCTCCTACGATTTTTATTCTTGTGTAGAGAGTGTCCCTATTTATAATGGTAGAGTTAAAGTCCTACCTAAAGTCTTCTTGATGACGTGGCGCGATTTAATTGGCTCTTTTTAAATTGATAATTATCTCTTATAACTTGGAAGAGAAGAAATAATCCTAATGACCGATAATTAATTGATAATTATCTCCATAACTTATTTTGTAAGATAAATTATAATTTAATTTAGACACAATTTAATTAACCAATCAGTTAATTTTATGCGTCTACAAGCACATTTACAACTAAAATTTGCTTTCAGCACAAATTCACGTCTCACAACTTTAAAAAAATTCTCATTTTATTTTATTAATATTTGGTTCTTATATTATTTCTATTATAAGCACATTATTAATAGGGGAAATGAGGGATAACCCCCTAGTTTTGAAAATATATAGGGAAAGGTCCTAAGGATTTTTCTTTGCTAGTCAAAAACCCAAATTTTAATCTTAATTTGATAGACCCCCCTAGACAAATTGAAATACCAGTTTTACCCTTTTAGTTACAATTTAAAACCCTAAATTTCACCAACTCTCCTTAATTTCTCTCTCCCTTCTCACGGCCGTTTTCTTTTCTCTCTCCCTCTCCCACGTTTCTCTTCTCTCTCTCTCTCAAAATTCTTGTTCTCTTCTCTCTCACCTCCCACCGTCGCTTCTCCGCTTCCCCGCCTTCTTCGTCGCTCCGCTTCTCCGTCGCTCCGCCTTCTCCGTCACTTCGTCTTCTCCGCTGCTCTGGCGCTATGCCGTGCTCCGTTGCTCCGTGGTGCTGCCGTGCTCCGTCGTTGCTCCTCCCACCGTCTTGAACTCGGTATTAATTCACTTCACTTTTTTTAAGTTATTTTTTTAATTTATGAATGTCAATCCATTTTTAATTTATTTTTCGAAGATCTGAATTCTTATCACTATTTCACCTTATTTTATTATTTTTTTTATGAAACAAACTGAATTCGAAAATTTGAAATTGTGTCAGATCTAATGGTGAATTTTAGATCTGGAATTGGTGGTTTTCGATTCGTATATATTTACTGTATTTAATTAAAAAAAATCAGATCTACTATGTTTTTGAAGATCTATGAACAATTAATATTAAAATATTTTTCTTTGGATTCATTTGATTTTTTTATTGTAAATCATATGTAATTTATTTTTTGTATTTATTTGAAGATGATTCGAAATGCCTAAAGTGTGAGAGCTTTGTTTTTCTGTAATGAAAATTTAACCAGTAGTGGTTACTTACATTGGTGATTTGAGTCAGGTGAATATACAGTTATATTTAGTCATATACAGTCATATACAGTCAGTCACATGTAGTCATGTATAGTCATGACTACATGTAACTATACATGACTATATATAGGACTTGTAGTATAATATAGTCATTTGTAGTCGATTTTAGTTCAGTAAATTTATCAACAAAAACAATCATGTTTTTTTTTGTATTTTTTATGTAATTTGATTTTTTTTTTATTATAAATCATATATAATTTTTTTTTTTGTATTTATTTGAAGATGATTCGAAATGCCTAATGTGTGAGAGCTTTGTTTGTTTGTAATGAAAATTTAACCAGTAGTGGTTACTTACATGAGTGATTTGAGTCAGGTGAATATACAGTTATATTTAGTCATATACAGTCATATATACTCAGTCACATGTAGTCATGTATAGTCATGACTACATGTAACTATACATGACTATATATAGGATTTGTAGTATAATATAGTCATTGGTAGTTGATTTCAGTTCAGTAAATTTATCAACAAAAACAATCATGTTTTTTTTGTTGTTTTCATGTAATTTGATTTTTTATTATAAATCATATGTATTTTTTTTTGTATTTATTTGAAGATGATTTGAAATGCCTAATGTGTGAGAGCTTTATTTGTCTGTAATAGAAAGTTAACGAGTAGTGGTTACTAAAATGGTTAATTTGAGTCAGATGAATATACAGTTATATTTAGTCATATACAGTCATATATAGTCAGTCACATGTAGTCATGTATAGTCATGACTACATGTAACTATACATGACTGTATATAGGACTTGTAGTATACTATAGTCATTTGTAGTCGATTTTAGTTCAGTAAATTTATCAACAACAAAATCATATTTTTTTGTATTTTTCATGTAATCTAACTCGCATGTTCCATTTTGCTATTTAACTCTTATTTTTTTGTCGCAGGTTTTGCTTTTATTATAGTTTTATGACATGCGGAGAATAAAATTCGATGAAGTGCCTTTGTGAAGTTGGATTCATGCTACAGTACTCCAGACTTATGCCACTTATATAACTATAGATAATTGTATATAACTATAGTCACGTGTAGTAACATATATTTATATGTATGTTATGTTTTTTTAATGTTTAGTAATGCGTGTTCATGTTTTGAAGATTATATGCATGTGATTGTGTTTTTTCATTATTTTTGGGTTAGTTGATTTATAATATCAAGATTAAATTGTGAATTTTGTTGTTGGTTTAGATTAATTTTGGGGTAAAAAGACAGTATATGATTACATATAACTATACATGACAGTGGTATACTGTAGTCATATATAGTCAATTCAGTACAATAAATTTATCAAAAAAAATTAAAATATTAAAAATTAAAAAATTAAAAAAAAATTAAAAAATTAAAAAAAAATTTAAAAATTTTTTAAAAAAATTAAAAAAATTAAAAAAATTAAAAAAATTAAAAAAAATTAAAAAATTAAAAAAATTAAAAAAATTAAAAAAATTAAAAATTAAAAAAATTAAAAAAATTAAAAAAATACAAAATACGGTATGTATAAAAAATAATAATAAAATAAGAATTTATATTTTTTATTAAAATAATATATAAAAATGATAAATACTGGCCCAAAATGCTAAATGCAGTTCAACATTATGCTGAATGTAGGGGCAGAAATACTAAATACAGTTGGGCGAAAATTACACTTAAGGGCACAATAGTACTTTTGCATCTCCAGGGGATATCTCAAAGAAAGAATTTTAGGGGTGGACCTATCCCTATATATTTTCCATTCTAGGGGTGTATATCAAATGGACCCTTATTAATAAGACGTAAAAAACAAGATAATAATATAAAAAAAGATCGTACTCGAAATTAAACAAAAATTCATTACACAAACTTGCATAAGACTTTTAGTTATAAAAATTACTTAGACAAAATAAAATAGATGGAACAAAACTTTGGCACGATTTTTTTAGTAACCAATTAACACCAAAACACATATTGTCAACTTAAACACATTCAGCCGAATTCACATATCTCCAAATTGTGGCTCTCCATGGTCCTTAACAACACCAAAATTATTGGATGATCTTTGGTTTGAAAACACTGCATCACCAAACCTTGTTGACATTCTTCTTATCTGGTATAAGTATAACCAAAAAAAAAAAAGTATAAAATATCTATACAAAACATACTTGCACATTTGTTGGACATTGGTTATTTAGCACATATAATTAGCATTAGCGTAATGATTAGCATATCCAGATTAGCATTAGCATTAGCGTTAACAATATTACCATATTAGTATTAGTATTAGTATCAGTATCAGTATTATTGTTAGTATCAATGTTAGTATTAGTATTCGTATTAGTATTAGTATTAGTATTAGTATCAATATTGGTATTAGTATCAGGATTAATATGAGTATGAGTATCACTATATAAGTATGAGTATCAATATTAGTATGAATATCAATATGAGTATCAGTATCAGTAGTAGTATCAGTATTAGTATCGATATTAGTATCAATATATTAGGATCATTATTACTATCAGTGTTGATATGAGTATTGGTATTGGTATAGGTATCATCATTAGTATCAACATTGGTATCAGCATTGGTTGGGCGTATACATCTTATCTCTTTTGCAATATTTATAAGTTGTATTGTTGTTTGAGTAATATGCATCACTAATTGAACGCCGTTAGTTATAAACTTGCAGGTTATTTGAATATCTATTGTGTACTTCTCTGCTACCATGTTTGTTGTTAAGTTAGTTATTTTGCACAAGATTCACATGGCGTAGTAGATTGTGTTCCATGAAGTAGAGTTATACCATATGTTTTAAATAATTTCACTTAATCTTCATATCGTGTTATGCATGCTTCACGTTTTCTTCTTTGTAATATTTAATTTAATTTCATATGTTAAAACTCTGAATTAAGAGATAAAGTTTATGTTTTTGTTATAAAGAGATAGTCATTTATATATTATTATTTTTCTCATTTTAAATCCGACCTCCATGCAATGCACGGGTGAAGTACTAGTTTTTCAAAATCGGAAAATTTTGGAACTGGAATAATTTCAAAATTGATTATTCACATAATTCATTCAATTGTCTAGCAATAAATTAGTGTAGTACGCTTAGAGACTATAAATTTGTGAAAATAATATGCCTCTCAAGTAGTTTAAAATGAGAATATAGATTTTTGTAACCATACACTATCATTACTAATGAATCTTTAATTTTTTTTTATTTCTCAGTGGTAACAATTAAGCAAATTATTCTCAATAAATTATATGTTTAATAGTAAGTCAGAAAAAACAAAATGACATTTTATTTTTAGAACATGTAAGAATTTGGTTTTGCTACTTTAAAAGTACACGTAAAACTTAGGAGTAATATGTTATGAGTCCCTCGTGTGAAATCTAATTTGAACTAAATCACAAGTCTAAATCTAATTTTTAACTAAATCGTTAGTTTGAAATAATATATGTCATACGTCCTTAATTTTTTTAATCCATATCTTCCCCTTACACCCTAAATCTTATAACCCACATAATTCACGTTTCTCTCTCACACCTACTTTTCCTCTTTATTTTTCTTCATCATTATCTCTCTCTCTCTCTCTCTCTCTCTCTCTCTCTCTCTCTCTCTCTCTCTCACTCTCACTCTCTCTCTCTCTCTCTCTCTCTCTCTCTCTCGCTTTCTCTGGCTCTCTCTATCTATCTGGCTCGATTTATTTCTTTGGATCTCAAGCTCTCTTTCTCGCCACCACTCCACTCCGTGTTTCGCGTGGAGATGGGGGCTGTGACGATAGAATCGACTATGGCGCTTGAGGTGGCGGCATGAGGGAGGTGTTGGTGGTGACACAGCATTGGGCATGAGGATGGCGCTTGGTCGCAGGCGGCGCTCGGGGTTGGGGATGGTGCCAGTGCTGTGGCGATACATATACAAATAGGGGGTCTCGTTAAAAACCTTGTTGGCCTAGAACTGGTTCCGGAGGTGGTAAGTTGGTGCAAGGTCCTAGGATCGAATCCTGGCAGCCGCAGTGTGGGAATTTCAACTCCAATGAGTTGGTTCCTTGTGGGCACCAGGTCCGGGTCCGCTACCTTAACGGGCCGTTGAGTTACCATGATTTACATTCCTCCATCAATCTTTGTCGGGCCAAGGGATGGGGGCCCTGGGGGCGAGGGATTTTGCCTTTTGGTGCAAGGAAAAGAGTACCCCTTATTTACATTGTTTACGAAAATTACAAAAACCTAGTCTATCGGTTAAAATAACATGTCTACTAGAATATATATTTATATATATATATATATATATATATATATATATATATATATATATATATATATTTTTTTTATTTTATTTTTTTGCATTAACGGTATTTATCTAACTTTTTTAAAATACACGATTCATTATAATATTAAGAGGCTTTATACTATCAGCGCTTCTTGATTAATTGGGGGTGGGGATGGTGACGGCTGCGTGGTAGGGTTTGTGCTATCTTTAGCAGCGTGGTGATGCTGGCGTTGTGGATCTAGGGTTTGGTGTAACGGATTTAAAAAAATTTGATTTAATGTCTACATATATATGTGAGTGTCTGTGGTTGTCTATAGTGTTTGGCGGCTAGGGTTCAAAGAAGGAGTTAGGGTTTTAAGGATATGTGACTATGGATTACTACAGTTTCCTACGATTGTCTATATGTGACTACGGACTACTACGGTTTCCTACGGGTTTCTATAGATGACTACGGCCAAAAAATATTAATATTTTTTTTCATAATTTTCAATATTATGTAGAAAAATACAAAAAAAATACGAAAATGCAAAAAAAAAAAAAAAAAAAAAAACATGTTCTAAGGAAAAAAATTATAACAAAAATGCTATATGCAAAAATGAAAATGTTTAATGCATAATAAAAAATGATAAATGCAATTTAAATATTACTTTGTGCAAATTTCATTTTTTGCGTGTGGGGGACATTTTTTGAATGAAATTTATAAAGAATGTGAAGCAAATGTTTAGTTCGACTTGTTATTTAGTTCTAATAATTTTTGTCATCAGGGACTTATATCTTAATGCCCCTAATATTAATTAGGGAACAGTACGGCCACCCTCTCAGTAAAGTCAAATTACGAAAAAAACTCCTCATGTTTGCATAATTACAACAACCGTCCTCAATTTTTATTTTTATTTTATTTGGCCAAAAAGATTTTATTATTCCATTATTTTAAGGAGACTGAGGCCTCATTGAAACCTTGTGGGCCTGCACAAGGAAAGAGTAGACACGACCACGGGGCGGGAGGGGACCCGAAACTGACCCGTGGGGAAGCGGGTCCACCCGGGTCCGGGTCGGGTCCCCTAAAAGTTGAGAGGGGTGGTTGTTATCACCCAAATATGAGAGACTTTTTCGTAATTTGACCTTACCTCAGCGGATGGCCGTAATTTCCCTAATAATTTCTAATGTATACTTATGTAGCACAGAAACTTCAAATTCTTAACGTTTCCATTCCGGAAATCCGAAGACACCTGCCGGACACTTTGCAATTTCTAAAAACTTAGAAACATGTTTGCATAGTAAATTTTCAAATATTTTTTTTGTTTCCCAAATTATTTACATAATTTAATGATCAATAGCACATTGATAGTGATTTATTTTGAATATATTTGTATAACAATATATAAAAAGAATTTATATATAAAAATAAAAAGTTATATATGTTTATATAGAATATTTATAAAAATACCCCTATATTTTTAATATTTACACGTTCCCCCAGTTCATATCCCTATTTTCGGAACATACCATTTCCCTATTTTTCCTTATCGCCGTTTCCGTGATTGTGCAACATAGATGTACACATCTTCATGTGTATGTGTCCGAATATGTGTAAATCTACCGTACAAAACTAGCGTGTGTAATTCAACCAATGCATTGGCAATTAAGAAAATTAAAATATAATAAAATTTTCATTTTTACATGTTTTTTTCTAGGTAAAATTTCATAAAAAACAAAAACTGAACTCCAAAGTAGAAAATTTACAGGATATAGTGCAAGATTATACAATCAATCATAATAACAAATAACAACTTCTGCAAAACCAAGATCAAAGCAGAATAACAAATATATAAAAAAATAACAATAAATAATAACCATAAAATCCATAATATATATTTCAATTCTCAATAAGAATGAACAAATACAACTCTGATAGAATGTACTCCCAAATAATTTAACCAAATTCATCGTGTGAAAACCTCGTAAAAAAGGATTGAAGCACCACCTCTCTTAACTCCGCGACTGAGAAATAAATCTGGGAACTTTCATACCGAACCCATGCTTCGCCCTCTCGACCCTGTTCGGATATTAATAATCAATACATCAACTATAAATTTAATTTATCACTGGAAAAATCATCATATACTTTTGAACTATACATTGATTTATTTAAGACAAACGCCGAATATATTGTAGCAACTTTCGTACTCTTATTCCCATATTGCCCCTCCCCAACCCCACATCTCAAACTAGGCCTTGAATAGTCGCTACGCCGTTTACTATTGTTCGAATCTCGACATTTCAAGAATTCTTACCACATATGATATTCTTAAACTCAATAAAACAACAAGAAAATTATAAGTTATGGTCAAGATTCACACGTGAAGGGCGTAATCAACTATTTTGAAGGACAAACCTACCCTCATGATTGAAAAATGGAACCAAATTTTAATCAAGAAACGAAAGATGTTTAGTCCAAACTCCAATCTCTATCCCTACAATTACACAATCCTAATTTTGTTTTTTAGATCTATTAAATTGAAGTTACCATGAGCGCTCGCGTTTTTTCAAAATAATGCTAATAACTAGTGTAATACGCGTATTTCGACTATTTCATAAACAATGCAATATACTCGTCATTCTAAAACAATAGATTGCAAATACTTATCACAAATTCCAAACATAAGATGATCACATATGCGTGATCATTAACAACATAATCATAAGTTCATAACCAATCCAACCACATTTATCAAGTTCGATCAATACTCCCAAACAAGGCCCAAGAAAAACAATTGAAATCCTAAACATAAAATAACCGCTATTAATTTATTTTTTTCTCGCACAACAATAACTGTAATAGAATTCGAATCTCAAGATATTAATTTATTCGAGTTCGATAAAAAAACTTACGTGGGTGCAAGTTTGCCAAGACCGTCCAATTCTTCCCCGGTTTGCTCGTCCACAACTTTCCCGTTAATCTCGACTATATAAGATCTGTGTTTTGTGATCGGAAGACCTCTGCTCGAAAGCAAATCTAAATCTTTTTGATGAAGCTCGCGCCCGTTGACAAAAACCCCCGTATTCCCAGCAGCGCATTTCTCCGGGATAGGATAATTAAATTCTTCAATATTCGGCTGCACGATAATAATAATTAATTAATTAATCCCGTTGCAGATTCAGTCGTGTGTGCATGAAATGTGTCGTAAAAATTGAATCTTTTCAAGAATGGTTGAAATTGTTCGAGTGAAGAGAAACTCACCATAACAATGCCTAGACAAGGATGTCCCATCACACCCCAAAATCCAGCTTGCTTATCGTACCTGGATTTATTAATACGTTTCCAAAAAGATCCATTATCAGTTTTCGTGGGAGAAATCGGACGGATTGGATCGGAATTAGCACTTTCGAAAGTGGAAAACTAATTCCAATTCCATTCCAAAAAAAAAAATCGGAAACTGGAATTAGAAAAATGTTTTCCAAAATTAGAAATTTTCGGAATCAGCAGAATTAGGTAATTCCAATTTTTCGGTCACATATAATACAAAATACATAATATTGATGTTTGAAGTGTAGTTTTCGGAAAAAAGTCGGAATTTTCACACAAAAAAATCAAAATAGAAATCGGGATCTAATATGTATTCCAATTCCACTCCAAAAAAAAATATCAGAATAAAAAATATTTTCCCAAAATCGGAAACTTTAGGATCAAATTGGCGGAATTCAGAAAAACCGGTTCCAATTTCCACACCTAGGTACAAACGACAAGATTAATGGAAAGATTTTGCAAAAGAAATCTCAAAGATGGAAGGATGCATTGATGTACTAAAATATAATATGGACGAAGAACTTTCGGGTATACTATTTCATATTAGCAAGAACTAAGTTGCAACTTATACTTCATTTTTAGCACAAACATTCAAGAAAATTAATTTAGCATACATACTCACCAATATTCTCCGGGTTGAATCGGGCCAGCAGACTTTTCAGCCTTCTTAACCAACCGATCGGGTATAAAATGCCCGTTTACGAAAACCTGCGATCCACCATCTTCCACAACTTGGCTGTTTGGTTTTCTGAAATCTCGAAAGCTCTTTTTAATAAGGCCCGCAAAGAAAGAATCGCCCGACCCTCTATTCACCTTTGCAGAATCTTCTTTACTCGTTTCAACAGAATCATGAGACACGTAGCTATTCGAAAACTCGTTTAACGGCACATCTATCTCACTTGCCGCCGCTGCATCTCTTACGGAACTTTGTTGTGAGACTGTCCTAGAAATAGAAACCTTATCTTCCTCAACTCTTTTACTCTTGTTCAATATGTCCGAACGATTGTCCGCAAGATTGTCGGGGGAATCGGGTTCTTGAAAAGAGTTCACTTTGGTTAAAGGTAACAACTTTGCAGATGGGAAATCGGGTTTTCTTGATAATATATTTTCGGGGCTCTGCTCGTTTTCAGAGAGACTCGAATTGGACGAAAGACGATCCAATTGCTTCTCAGAATCACCAGAATTCGACCTATTTTCTGTCGGAGAAAACTTGCTGCCCAAGTCATCAAAATCGTTCGAGCAACCATTCATATTGGCACTATTTGAACCGTTGTTCCAATATCTCACGTTTTCATCCACTGTCCCACTCGAGCCTTCGTCAATCTCAGTTGGTATTTGGTCAATATGCGAAGAAGCAGAAGCAATAAACCCTTTATTCCCAAGTTCAAACAAGATAATCGAAGAACACGCCCCGCACTTCATTTTCTGTTGACTTTTGGTCAAAGAAACGTGCTTTCTCGAAATCTTAAGCAGCTCGAAGCAATTACTGCACGCTATAAAAGGAGCGCCGCCAGCAATCGGGTGGCCCACTTTTACGCTCCTATGAGGCGCCACAATTTTCCTCGGACGGTGGTAATGCAACCCGTCTTTGTCCGAATCTAAGTCGTTCGAACTAAGAGTTAACGACTGTCGAGACTGAGATGGATGATAATTCGAACTATTATTCCCATGCGGTCGATGAAAATTTCGATTGGGAAGTTCATTTTGAGCCCTTCGATTATGCAAATCCAACGGATCAACCATATTATTAGTAGGTACATGCCAATTCTTGTCACAACAATGCACGCAAGAGCAAGCAGGCTGATGGAAAAAGTTTTCGTGGCGATGTAACATGAAAAGATCGTGATTTACATCACCAAATTGACCGTTGAAATTCTCGTGATAGGGCTGTTGTTGCGTGTATCGAGATTGAGGGGGCTGATGATGATGATATGGCGGCCTACGAAGAACTTCCGGTTGATTAGGATATTGCACGAATTCGTGCGGGTACCCTCTTTGCGGATAACCATAGTTTACTACGCCTTGTGGGCTAGGTAAACCCCCGTGAGCATGGCTTCCACCATGGTGATGTCTACCGTAAGGATCGGAGGGAGGAGGAACTATTCTCGTGTTCGAGGGGTTTTCGGTAATTTCACACGATCGAGTGATTTGGTCTTTCAGTTCATCGAGCTTCCTCAAGAGCTCCGCCCGGCCGTTTCCCAAAGATTCGATGCTATCTTGTTTGTAATAAGAGTTTGTGTTATAGCTCGACTGCCCTTCATCGTGGTGGTAAGAAAAGTCATCAAACCTCGTTTTTTGTTCGTCGTTCCTTTTCTCACCCCACTGGTTCGTAACGGGCCTAGTAGATCTTAACGGCTCCATTTGAGGCCTCGAATCTTGAACGTATTCGGGCCCACCACCAACTTTCGCCTCGGAATTTTTACCCCGATTTCGGTTACGGAAATGCCCATGAGAATATGATCCGTACTCGTCTTCGTCGGAACTTTCTAGTGTTCTGGCCATTCGTTCTTTTCCTATCCTTCTCTTATCGGAATCAGCTAGTGATGTGGAACTAGAACTACCACCGTTTGAAGCCAATCCTTTGTTGTGGAGTGTGTCGGAAACACCACCCTCGATTCTATCGGAACTTTCCATTTCTACCGTGGAAGCTTTGACTATATTATTATCTTCCTCGGAAATTTCTCTGCTCTTTATTACATCATCGGTTATCTCGGACGGTTCATCTTCAACAACCCCCTTCTTTTTAGCTGCACAATAATCGAAAAAACCCACAATTAATAATCAAGTATCTCGGCTTTGCTTGCGGAAAAATTTAGTCTCTAGGAAAAAAAATCGAATCTTTATCATCATTTGAATAGTTTCTTCAATAGAATTCCTACATTCATTTCTAATCAATCATTCCTAAATACATAGACAAACAACAAATATTTCTTTCAGACACTAATCTATTTAAACAAAGGTAAGAACAATATTGAATTAATTGCAAGCATCAAGATTCAAATCGAATTAGGTCATAATTTCTCAAAAAAGAAACACTTATTTTTCCACAACAAAATTCCCAACCAATAGCAGAAGAACCCAACTAAGTACCCAACACACAGAAAAAAAACAAAACCACAACTATGAACAAAACGGACGGAACCGTACCTTTGAGAACCGCACCGCAGCCCCCGCACTGGTAAATAGAGAAATCAGGAAGCTCAGGAAGAAGATTTTCACACTTTGGGCAACGCACTAACCTTACCTTTGCAGCTTCAGCCATTCTTTTTTTCTCTTTCTTAAATCAGAAAAATAATACACCAGATATTAATTAAAATTAAAAAAATTAAAAAAAATAAAAATTAAAAAAAAAAAAAAAAGAATCTATGGTCTAGCTTTCATTTTGCAGGCCACCAAGAAACGGTAAGAAAAATAAAACCCTCAAAAAAGTCAACTTAAATAAAAATGAAAAAAAAATTGAAGCCCACAAGAGCAAGATCATCAATGCAGCTGTGCATACATAACACCCCACCCAACTAATTATTGATTTTATTTATTTATTTAATTTGAGAAAGGAATAAATGCTAAAATAATTATGTGCAAAAGGGTCACACTCAATAGGTGGAATTTGTACCCAAAAAAACAAGACAAAAAAAAGTACTATGAATTCTTGACTTTTTTTTTTTTATTTTTTTTTTGGGGAATTTAGGTTTTGTGAAATTTACAGAGGTTTTTGAGGAACAGCAAGAAAGCAAAGTACGTGTAAACAAAACAGAAGTGGGACTGTTTATTTGTTTGTTTATCCTTGTCTTTATGCTTTCTCATAATAATGGAGATTGAGAAAATTCTTTATTAAAGTTCAAAATATTTATTTTTATTTATTAAATAAAAAAAAAGCTGGAATTTTGTGTTTTCCAAGAAAAGGGTTTGCTTGGATTTGGAGGGAATTGTGAGTATGATAAAGACTCCATTGCCAACAATTTCTTACTTTTTTCTTTGATTTTAGGGTAAATTACGGCGCCCCTGAAGTATGGTCAAATTACGAAAAACACCTCTCATGTTTGGATAATTACAACGACCCCTCAACTATGAATCTTCTTACAGGCCCACTTTTATTGTGTCAAATTCAACATAATCTTATAGATGCCGTGGAATGTTCTCTAGTTTGTACTCGTTTTGTGCAAAAATGCAATTTTTTATGAACGACAATCTGATATATACAAGCCAAAAAACACATCTTGCTTCAAAATGTGGAGCTCGAATGGGATAAAGCGAGTATAAAATTGAGAATATTCCATGTAATCTAGAAAATGCCACTAAATTTGACACCGCATGGGTGGACGTGTAAGAAGATTTATAGTCGAGGGAGGTGGTTGTAATTACCCAAACAAGAGAGTTTTTTTGTAATTTGACCATACCTCAGGGGGTTGGTTGTAAATTACCCTTGATTTTATTTGGTGCATTCAGACTAATCAGCATGGGACCGGGCTAAACGGTGTAGTTTTAGAGGTGTGAGCAGTAATACGGCGTCGTAATGACTTTTACCCAAAGCTGCTTTGGCAAAAGAAAAAGGGAAAAAAAGGAAAAGGAAAATTGGTAAGGTGGTGTTTGGCAAATACCCAAATTTTCAGAGGCCTGAGCAGAGCAGTGTGGATGGGATGCCGTTAAAGTTGACAGCTGTCAAGATTCATTCTTTTAACTTTAGTTTTTTCTCAGTCAAAAGTAATTAAACGAATATTGGGTTTGTTTACCAAAATGCCCCCATGTTCCTATTTTTATGGATGAAATGCCCTAAATTCGAACTTGGCGATTAATGAAGTAGTAATTTACGGTCATCATCCCTGAAGTAAGGTTAAATTATGAAAAAATATCTCTTGTTTGGATGATTAAAAGTTACAACAATCCCTTTTAACTATTAATCTGCTTACATGTTCATCCTTACGGTGTCAAATATAGTGGAATCTTCTAGATTATGTGGAATATTCTGCAGTTTGTACTCGTTTTACCTCATTCGAGCTCCACATTTTGAAACAAGATGATCATAAGATGTGTCGCTTGGCTTGTAAATAGCAGATTTTGGTGCATCAGAAAACTGCATTTTTGCACAAAAGGAGTACAACCTTACAAATTAGTGAACATTACACGGAATCTAGAAGATTATGTTGCGTGGGTGATTATAATTACCCAAACAAGATATATCTTTTTGTAATTTGACATTACATCATGGAATGGCCGTAATTTATCCTATATATTTTTACATGATATGATATTAAATTTGTTTTGAGTTTAGCTTCTATAGTTTGTGTTTGGTTTTATTCTAACTCGTTCTTGTTCGATCTACTGATTAGTTAAATCAAATTCTTTAACTGATCACTTTCAAAACCAGATGAAATTTCAAAAAATCTTGAACAATTACGCGTTTGATTTGACTCGATACGTTGCTAAAAACATTTGAAAGACTTTATGTGATTATTTTTTATTTATTTATAGAAAGATGTATTATTTATTAAATTAAATGTTAGACCTCTTTAATGAAAAAGCAGTGATGCTTAACATGTAGTAATCAAATAGAGATAAATTTAAGTAGAAGAAGTATTTGAGGTGATGTATTTGGTGGGAAAAACGTTGTTGTCTTGATTTTTCAAATGGGTGTAATAAAATTCAATAATATTTTCTGCCCAAACAAGTTGCATACCAAAGTCTATACGAAATAATAAATAAATTAATTAATTAAAGAAATTTAATTTGTTGACTTTGTTTCGATCCCATTTAGTTTATAATATATTCACGTTTTTTTATTTAATTGGACTACCCAATCTAATGTTTCCTATTTGTTTTACTTTGATTCTTGTTTGTTTTTTAAGTGACAATTGACAGCTATTACCGTAGTACTTACACGCATATTGGGAAATATTTAACAAATTTGATTCTAACATAGTTACATAAATACCCTTAAGAATATCTTAATTTAGGGGCGAGCAAGTCGGGTCCATCAAACGGTTGAGACTGTCAAATCCGTGAAAAATTGTCCCGCTAGGACCGGACGAGTAAATTCATCAATAGGATGAGGTCCGAAAATGGAAAAGATCCGCAGATTTGGATTAAAAGTTCAATTTCTTTTTAATTCCCATGAAACTCGTCCAACCCGTCGTACGAAAAATATTGTTTTGTTAATATTATGTATAATAAATTATTAATATGTAATAAATAAAGTATATCTTGTATATCAAATAGATATAGGACGTTAGTTTTGCTTGTTGGTGACAATGCTATAGTTATTTATTTTTATTTTAAATTTTATCTCACAAGTTTTGAATTAGCTACTCTTTATAATGGATTTTATGGTTAAAACTGGTATTTATTTTGATTTACTCTCGACATTTTTATTATTATTCATGTTGCTTTCAATTTAAAATTTTAGAAGATTCATTCTAATTTTTAAATATTTTTTCGTAAAACTTATAAATTATAAAAAAACAAAAAAAATTAAACGATAACGGGTTTCGCCCCTAAAGGTTATGTCTTACTACAAATCGGTCAAGGATCCACCTATCGTAAATCCATAAAAACTCACACGTTTAGTTCTTTAAAATCAAAAACCGTTGTTTGACGGGACGATGGTGGATTTTGCTAGAACCTGCTGGTTTTTGACAAGCGCGCACACACCCTACTTATTTTTTTAAATATCTCCCTCAATACATATAAATAAAATTGTAAAAAAATAAATAAATAAATAGAAACAAGTCGTAAATTCATATTAATGAATATAATTAGATGAATTAGGGTTTGAGTTGACATAATAAATTTAAAACTCACTCAATCTAGAATTGTTTGAAAAATAAAAGATTGTCCTTTCAATTAAAGAATAAGCGCGTTGTCGAAATAGAGGAGTCGTAATCTATGAATAATGATTTTGACCTGTCACGAGTGCAAATTTAGTCTCCTCTAAATTAGAAGTGGTCAACTTCAAAGTTTCGAGTTATATTTATAATTTTGTAATATATTTATTATATAACGTGCTACCTAATATTTAAAATAATATTATTAGCAAACGAATGTTTGTGATGACTACGCAGGACACGTATTCTGTAGTCTTTGCATCTGAAAAAAACTAAGTTATTTTATTTTTTAGGAAAATCGTGACTTTATTAGGCTATATTAGCCAAATCAGAAGGCAAAATTTGGCTCTCGTAACAATTTGAACTGGAGTTCTTCGCAATAGCGTGGGCAAGAAGATTACCCGAACGCTTTACGAAAGCATAAGGACAGAAAACGAACTCTCTAGATATGATAAGACTTTTTTTTCTATTAAAGCACCATAAGAAGTTTCGAACAACGATTTATTCTGAAGAGTGTTGATTATAGTAGTAAATTGTCACCTTCCAACACTATAGATAGACGCACACTCGGTTTGTGGATTTGAATAGCTGATCAAAGTATTATGTGATGATCTCTCTTCCCTTTTCTCTTTTCAATCCCCAAATGCGTTTCGGATCTTATGGACTTGGTTGATACTATTTCTTTGATCAGATGCTTTAGCGTAATTTTTTTTCATATTTTTGTCCCCTCACGAAAATCCACTGAATCGTGTTGAGTTGTCTCTAGTAGGTATCATTAGCAACATAGAGGCGCTCCAATTCCGCATTACGCTCTCAAAGCTCGGCCACCTTAGCATCCGTTTGGGCCCCCTGTGGATAATACGTGAATTTTTTGTTTCACCTTTTCAATTACTTTCTTAGGCTGATCATATCCTTGATAATTAACGTGAGAGACTCTTGCTTGCTTGATCAGCACAGCACACGCCTGATCAAGTCGACATCGTATTGTATACAGTTCCCATTGGTTGTTCGACCAAGTGAACAGAAAGCCATCAAAACCCAAATCCGTAAGTCCATACCACTCAAGGGACAAGGGTGTCTCGCGAAACGCCTCCACCTGCCACGGGAGTCGCGAATTACCTTGCATCTATAAATTTAGAATACTTGAATATCAGGAGAGAGAGAGAGAGAGAGAGAGAGAGGGGGGAATATACACAAGGCAATAGGTGTTAAATGAAAAAAAAATACGCAAACAATATCACTTAAAAAAATAATTTAATATTATTATATATTTCAAAAATTATTTAATTGCATACTAATTTATACGCATGTAATCTTGTAGGCCCAAACTTTCTAAATGCAGCCCAGACTAAAAGAACCCTCTCCATTTATTTTACTGCAAAAGAAAAAGGGACAAAACGTAAACTTTTTTCTTCAAATATAATTACGCGAGTAAATAAAAAAATTAATAATTTGGGTTGTTTTAGAAAGATCAACACTAGTCCTTGTCTTCATCAATTATCATTACAAGATGCAATTCATTTCATTTATTTTCTTTTCTTTATTCAATTGTCAAGTTGTTTTAGTACGTTCGAATCCACAATACTCCCGTTTATATTTTTTTCCATTTTGCCGCGTCATATTAGTGAGGCATAACAATAATGGGATGTTATTCGAATTTACAATACTCTAATTTATACTCGTACTTGTCACGTCATACTGGTGGGGCATGATAATAACGGAATGTTATTCAAATCCACAATACTCCAATTTAGACTCATTTACCGCGTCATACTGATGAGGCATGATAGTAACGAGATGTTTAGTAACATCTTATTTATGTTATGAACAAAAACTAAATTTCCTCATAGGTTTCACACACTAATTAACCTTAGATTAACCCTTTTAATTTTCACATTAATTAACCTTAGATTAACCCCTGTAATAAAATTTGTTATATAGTGGAAGTACTTAACCAATTTAAAAAAACTACTTAACCAAAGAAAAGGCAATTGCATAAATATTGTTAATCCATCAACAACATAGCTTTCATGAACAAACCGTTTTATTCATGCAATAATATAAACACACACACACACACACACACACACACACACACACACACACATTATTTCTTCATGATCAAACCAATTCGACTGAAAATTTTGAAAATTGTACTCTTCCCATTTTTCACTCTTTTGTGAATAATTACATTCTTCTTCTTCTTCTTCTTCGAGTAGTCTATGCAAATTTCTTCCTTCTCTTGAAATTCCGACGAACTCGACTGAAGTCCGCCAACTGTCGTAAACGGAAACACCATCATGTGCCTCTCGATAATATTAGCTACCGACACCAACTCATGAGCATCGTACAACGGACTCCCACAAACACAATCGCACTCTAATTTTGCACTATTTTTCATTTCTTCTTCATTTTCATGATCTTCTAATTTCTTCTCCATTTATATTTTTTGAATGACCTAATTTTACTATTGTTCGTCATGGAATCTTGTCGCGTGCACATGGGCTTATTTGATGCTGCACATGTTGATTGCCGTCGTAATTATTTGAATTATTAAATACTCGTGATAAAATAAAAATTGTTTGTGATTGGACACGTGGGAGCATGTGATTGGCTATAAAAATGTTGTCTTTCGATTAGATTTATTAGCTCGGAATTATCTATGTTGAAATAAATGAACCGAACAACCCAACATCGGCGGTCCCAACTACTTTTTTCCTAGTTTATTAATTGTGACAACCTAATTTAATTTTTCAATTTCTTTTATATTTATATTTTTAATTATGGCATTGACTTTTTCATTGTTGTCTATAGTTGTTGAAATTTGAACCCTAAGTTGTCACTTTATACACTGAGTCACACTTGGTCCCCTCGTGTCAACGTCTCGTCCGTTTTTTAAAATTTAGGGTAAATTACAACCATCCCCTTAGGTATGGTGAAATTACGAAAATCCCAATTATGTTTGGGTAATTACAACAATCCCCTTTAACTATAAATTTTCTTATACGTCCACCCTTGCGGTTTCAAATTTAGTGGAATCTTCTTGATTATATAAAATATTATCACTTTTGTACCCGTTTTATCCCATTCGATCTCCACATTTTGAAGCAAGATGATCATAAGATGTGTTTTTGGTTTGTATATATCAAATTGTGGTGCATCATAAACTTATTTTACGCAAAACGAGTACAAACTAGAGCACATTCCACGAAATCTAGATGATTATGTTGAATTTGACACTATTAGGGTGGAGGTGTAAGAAGATTCATAATTGAGGGGTAAATGTAATTATCCAAACAAGAGGGAATTGTTCGTAATTTGACCATACCTCAGGGATGATTGTAATTTACCTTAAAACTTATAAGCTCTTAAAAAAAATTTATAAAATGTCTAAGAATTTATAAGTTTTTCTAAAGTGTTCTGTATTTTTTGTAAAAGAGATCTTAATTTTTTTTGAAAAAGCTGCTTGAGAATTGTTTAAGAAAATACATCTACCCCACAAGATATAGCTTATAAGTTATAAGTTTATGATCCAAGCACTTTAAAATTAATTCTAAAAATAAAACTTAGTGGACTATCCGCTCTTAAAACAGTTTATTTGATGTTACAGCTTATGAATAACACACAATGTCTTATTGAATTTATGAGTCCAAGAAAGAGAAAAAAACACACTTTCCAGGAAATCTACTATACAAAAGAAATGCCTAGTGATATTATCACAAAGCAATAGTTCCTTAACTGCAAAACACTAAATTTGAACTTAATAACTACACAAAAATCAAAACAAATCAGAATAATATTTTCCTATACCCCCTCCCCTGTAACAACCTCAAAGAATAGAACAATACACATACTTACTGACAAGAAATACGAAAAAGACTCGACTGAAAAAATATACCAGTAAAACAAGTTCAGAGATTGATATAGAAAAATACCCCATTAAGCAGCGATCTGCCGTCTTCCGCCTCTCGATTTCGCAACCATTTCTTTGAGCTCATCGTATCTGTTTCGATGATATTCAATCCAAATACTCAGTTGTTTTATCGCCTCGATTTTCTCCTCACCCAGGCTAACCAATCCCAAATCTTTCTCCTCTATCTTTTTCTCCAGCTCTCCCACATTTTCGATTAAGCTTTTCTTTTCGCTTTCGTTTTTTCGAAGTACGATTTCCATTTCACCGATTTTTCCCTCCAAAAGCAGCTCTTTATCTTTCTCTTCATTCAGTTGTGTAGCTAGACTGGCAATATCCTTCTTTAGCTTCTCTCTCTCGATATTAGTTTCTCTGATGCAGTTCGTTGCGACTTTAAGCTCATTCACAAATTCGTAGACACGAGATTCTAAGTGGCCATAGTCTTCCTCAAACTTCACGTGGAATGCATCGATTCCAGTCGATGTAAGATCTACATTCTTCGATATTTCTGCTACTATTTTCGTTTCGGCTTCTTTGTGAACAGCAATTATCCTCGCAAACTTAGCGACCCTCTCTTCGAGCAATTTTTGCTCTTCGTGCAATTTCTCCTCTTTCTTCAGGTGGTCTTCATCTTTCTCGCTTAATAGCTGTTCTGTGATCTTGAGCTTCTGACTTATCAAGCGGTGCTTAACCTCGATATTTCGTACATTTTCTACCAACGTATTTATTTCATCCACTTTCATTTCAAGATCTCTCTTTAGCTCCTCTATATTTTCTTGCAGTAGATCGATGTCTTGAGTTTTCGCTTCAGTGTCGTTGTGGAACTGCAGTGTCATCTCTTCTATCTTCTTCTCTGCTGATTTGAGATTCTCCTCGCTTTTTTGGAACTCAACTTCCAGTTGTTTGTGCTCATCGGACAATTTGATCAATGCACCTTCTTCTTCTTTCAGCTTCGTCTCGTTTTCTGCGATCTTGTTCAATAACTCAACGTTATTTTTGTCAGCGAGAGACAAACTCTCTGTGGATTCTTGCTTGCTTCTCTCGATTTGCACTTCCAATTGGCTTTTCTCAGACTGCAGCAATTCCAGCTCTTTCTGTAACGACTCAACCTGTTTCGTCAAAGCAGAAACTTCAACGGATGCTTCATTCTGCACTTCCTCCATTTTTTTCTGGACAGAAACGACCTCGTCCCCTCTCTCTACTAACGTCTTTTCTAATTCAATGATCTTGCTCTCGAGGACACCCTTCTCCTCCCTCAACTGATTTCCCTCATCAAGTTTGATACTTATTTCATCTTCCAGTTCACCTTTATTACGACGAAGAGTCTCCAGCTCCAGTTGAAGATCCTTCACCTGTACTGTCAGACTTTCCTTCTCTTCCAGTAATCTTTCTCCCTCACCAGTTTTGCTTGACAGCTCCTCTTTTAGATGTTCAATCTGTACAAGGAGTTCTGATATTTCTCCACTCTTTTTATCAAGAATTGTGTCTGCTTCGCTTTTCTGAGCACCCAAAGAAATCAGTTGCTCTTGAAGACCGTTTACATCTGCAGTCAATGCCGTGATTTGGGCAAGTGATCCACTCTCTCCTTCTTCGTATTTTTTCTGTAAAGTGGAGAGTTCGTTCTCTTTCTCAATCAATGCTCTCTCCATAACAGAACTTCTATCTTCCAGTTTCGCCCTTTCTTCTTGCAACTGACTGAGTTCCTCGCTTTTGCTCCTCAACTGCTCTTCGAGTTCTTGTTTCTGGTCACTGAGGATGTTGAACTCCGTTTTAAGGTTATTTAATTCCAAGACAAGACCATCTCTCTCCTCCAATGTTTTCTGTTTCTCTGAGGTTCTTGTCTCCAGCTCTTTTCCTAAAGTCTCTGTCCGAATCGTTAACTCTGAGATTTCTTTGCTTTTCCCTTCTAACTGTTCCTCCTGTTCCAGTTTTTGATTGCGTAAGGAATTGAGCTCCATTTCCAGATCCTTCACTTGTAACATAAGATTCTCCTTTTCTTCGATGATTCCATTTAGCTCAGAGTTTTTGTTTGCCAACTCTTCTTTCAGATTCTCTATCTGGGTCACGAACTCGGAGATTTCCTTAATTCTTTTCTCCAGTTGTGCTTCCGATTCAACTTTTTGGTTGTGCAGCGACTCCAATTCCACCTGCTTTGTGTTTACCTGATCTGTCAAGTCCTTGATTTTAGCCGAGGCTTCATTGTTTTTATGAACAATTTGCTCTTCCAGCTCAACTTTTTGGCTCCGCAAGGACTCCACCTCAGCTTGAAAGCTGTTGTTCTGTGCTTTTAGATCATTTATTTGGTTTAATAAACCCAACTCTTGATCCTCAAGTTTTTTGAGAAGAGCAGACAGTTCATCATTTTTCTGTTTCTCAATCTCTCTCCTTTGAGTGTGTGATGAATCAAGCTCCAGTTCCAAATCCCTCGTACGAATTGATACTTGCTCTTTGTGAGCATGATGAGTCTCCAGGTGAGTTGAAAGCTCTCTTTCTTTCTCAGCCAATTTATGGCTTGATTCTGTAACAAGATCTTGAATCTTGTTTTCGGCTTCTTTTATCTCATCAACGAGCTGTGCAATTTTCAGTGAAAGGCTTGCGTTCTCCTCTTCAGAAGCCTTTTGCATCTGACTCAGCTTTGCAATTTCATTTGCTGCTGATTCCAGTTTCTCCCTTGCTTCTTCTTTTTGCGCCTCGTGGCTTTCTAGGTGACTCAAAAGCTCTTTCTCCTTGTCAGCCAAATTTTCTCTCAACTGGCTTGATTCAATTACAAGCTCTTGAATCTTGTTTTCAGACAGTTTTATCTCATTCTCGAGCTCTGAAATCTTTAAGGAAAGATTATTGTTCTCCTCTTCGGCAGCCTTTTGCGTCTGAATTAGCTTAACTATTTCTTCTTCTGCTGATTCCAGTTTCACTTTGTAAGCGTTGTGAATCTCCAGGTGACTCGAAAGCTCTTCTTCTTTCTCAACCAATTTTTCACTCAACTGGCTTGATTCAGTAGCCAGATCTTGAATTTTTTTCTCGGCCATTTTTATCTCATTCTCGAGTTGTGAAATCTTCAAGGACAGGCTCGTTTTCTCCTCTTCAGCAGCACTGTGCATCTGAGTTAGCTTAGCAATTTCATTTGCTGCTAATTCCGATTTCTGTTTTGCTTCTTCTTTGTGAGCCACGAGAATCTCCAAGTGACTTGAAAGCTCTCCTTCTTTCACAACCAATTTTTCACTTAACTGGCTTGATTCATTAACAAGTTCTTGAATCTTGCTTTCGGCAATTATTATTCCATTCTCGAGCTGTGAAATCTTCAAGGACAGGCTCGTTTTCTCCTCTTCAGCCGCATTGTTCATTTGAGTTAGCTTAGCAATTTCATTTGCTGCTAATTCCAATTTCTGAATTCCTTCTACTTTGTGAGCCTCGTGAATTTCCAGGTTACTTGAAAGCTCTCCTTCTTTAACAACCAATTTTTCATTTAACTGGCTTGATTCAGTTACAAGTTCTTGAATCTTGCTTTCGGCCATTTTTATCTCATTCTCGAGCTGTGAAATCTTCAAAGACAGGCTCGTTTTCTCCTCTTCAGCCGCATTGTGCATCTGCATTAGCTTAGCAATTTCATTTGCTGCCAATTCCGATTTCTGTTTTGCTTCTTCTTTGTGAGCCTCGTGAATCTCCTGTTGTCTCGAAAGCTCTTCTTCTTTCTCAACCAATTTTTCACTCAACTGGCTTGATTCAGTAACAAGTTCTTGAATTTTGCTTTCGGCCATTTTTATCTCATTCTCGAGCTGTGAAATCTTCAAGCAGAGGCTCGTTTTCTCCTCTTGAGCGGCATTGTGCATCTGAGTTAGCTTAGCAATTTCATTTGCTGCCAATTCCGATTTCTGTTTTGCTTCTTCTTTGTGAGCCTCGTGAATTTCCAGGTGACTCGAAAGCTCTCCTTCTTTCACAACCAATTTTTCATTTAACTGGCTTGATTCAGTTACAAGATCTTGAATCTTGTTTTCAGCCATTTTTATCTCATTCTCGAGCTGTGAAATCTTCAAGGACAGGCTAGTTTTCTCCTCTTCATCGGCATTGTGCATCTGACTTAGCACAGCAATTTCTTTCGCTGCTGATTCCAGTTTCTCTTTCGCATCTTCTTTGTGAGCCTCGTGATACTCCAGGTGACTCGTGAACTCTCTTTCTTTCACAACTGTTCTTTCACTTAATTGGCTTGATTCAGAAATAAGATCTTGAATCTTCTTTTCGGCCTGTTTTATATCTTCTTCAAGCTGTGAAATTTTCGAGGAAAGACTACTGTTCTCTTCTTCGGCAGCCTTTCGCATATCATTTACTTTATCAATTTCTTTTTCTGCCGATTCCAGTTTTTCTTTTGCTTCTTCTTTCTGAGCCTCGTAACTCAAAATCTCTCTTTCTCTGTCAGCCAGTTTCTCACCTAACATACTTGATTCAGTTACAAGATCTTGAATCTTGTTTTTAGCATGTTGTATCTCTTCTTCAAACTGCGAAATCTGTGAGGAAAGACTAGTTTTCTCCTCTTCAGAAACCTTTTGCATCTCAATTAGCTTAGCGATTTCATTTTCTGCCGATTCCAGTTTTTCCCTTAGAGTAGAAAATTCTACCTTCACGGCTTCCAGTTCCAGCTGTACGGTGTCTTTCTCGAGTTGTAATTGGCCATTAACGAGTCTCAAGTCTTCAGTACTTTTCTTCGCCTCATCGATTTTGCAGAGAGCAGCCTCTCTCTCCACACTCACGGCTTCCAATTTCTGGCTCAGTTCAGCTTGTAGCTTATGTGAACTCTCCAGTTCTATTTTCAGATCACCATTTTCAACAAAAAGTTTTGAACTCTCATCTTTCGATCTTTCAACTTCAGCATTTAACTCTGTTATAA
The DNA here is from genome assembly GCF_000504015.1 of Erythranthe guttata. The sequence continues at coordinate 188,595 of NW_012193091.1, forward strand.
TTTTCTGGGCTTCCTCTGTTTTGCTCAAAACACTTTGGTAATCCCGATTCAGTGTTTCGTTTTCATCTAAAGTGATGGTCAACTTACTCTTCAACTCAGCAACTTCAAAAAGTGCCGCTTCGAGTTCTTGCTTTTCGAAACTTTTCTTAACTTCGCCATTTTTTTCGCCCTTTTTCTTTGGTGATGACTGATCTGAGTCCGAGGAATCTGAGCTGGACGAAGAACTGTCCTTCCCGTTCTTCCCGTGTGCTTTCTTTCTCAGCTCTTCAGTCAGATGATCGTAATGCGCGAAAAGAGACTGGTAATGATTGTTAAAATCCTCAATCAAATCAACCAGTGGCTCTTTTCCATCATTATCATCTTCTCTCAGCGACTTCAAGATTTTCTGCACCCTGTCCTCCATTTCTGCAATTAATTAGGCAAATTAGCAAGCGAAACTTGAAAATAAAAAAGAAATCTTCATAGAGGGTTATATTTGTCGTTCAAAATAGCACGAAAGCGATACCTGCTCTGTTTCCTCTAAGCTCCTCATCCTTTACGGAATCGACGTGACTTCCAAAAAAGGATTTGAACGACTTGCGCCAGCGATGCTTAGGCATCGTTTTTTGTTTTTGAGCAATAAACCTGGACAGTAAACCACAACAAAGTCGAGTTCAGTGAGAAACTAAGATTAAAATATTTAGCCAAACAAGTTATCTACAAATACATTCTGATGCTAAGTATCAAAAAATTTAAATGGTTCTTTGCAAATATTATTTACAACCAGATACAAGTTTAATGGAGACACACTGAATAAAAAAACTGCTGTTTATTATTTTTTTTCTTTTTTTTTTTGTAATGCAAGTATGTAACATAAGACAGTGTAGATACTTACACAGAAAGCAAGGACAGTCCAAACAAGCAAATGTATGTGTAATAAGATTGCATGAGAATACACATTATGAGTTTCAAAATGATCTCTCACTCAGTTTCTTGTATTTATTTCTTTTTAACCTTTTGATTGAAATGTGATGAAAGTAGATTTCCTTTGTGGACCAAAAGGTGATTACGTTTCACCTCATTTATTGTCACCAACAATAACTCCCTACGAACATATATCAGCAGACCTAAATTCGTTTTGTGAGATAACTAAATTTAGTGTACATAGATGCTACTCCATGTAGTTTCATAATTCATATGCTACCAATTGAAAGTGACACTTAGACTTTTATTTATTTATACCATAATTATTTTAGACGTATAAAATATGTGATGGGAATTGCTACAGGCATCAAGCTCAAGACAAGCTCTCAAGTTATGTACCTTTCTCTTAAATGAAATGACCAACTCTACACGAAATGGTAAGACTGTTGGAAACTAGGGTTAGGTAATTAGGCCATTGTTTTTGTCTTTCTCAAGATCTATTCTTTAATTATTCTCTACCACACTCTTAACTTCATAATTAACAATACAACCATTACATATGGTTGCAAATCATAAGCTGAATAAAGATTTATATCAGGGAATTTATTCAATTATGCAAAGAGTGCAAACACTTATTACAATTAAAACTACATCTTCGCTATGTGAAATGTTCAAGAATCGAAAATGTTACCATGCTGCAAATCTTCCAGAAAATGCCAAAGGCTGTATACTCAATAGATACAAATTGTAGGGGCATAGATGTAAAGAATTTTATACAGAGAGATATTTCAACAAAACATTCAAGAAGAGCCAAAAAAATGGATATCCAGAAGTAAATTTCATATGCATATATGTTCGCATAACTACTACTTCCATTGCATATCTACATTACTATCTGACAATGAATGTGTGTGTGTGTATATATATATATATATATATATATATATATATATATATTGAAAATAATGTGTGAGGACAAACCATGTGATGAGATATGCTGTATGTATGCCCTACCATGGCCCATAGATACATACTGTGGTCAATCCTAAAATAAATGCAGCAGAGACCCAAAATTCCCAAATTGTGGAGGATTCTTAGTACAAAATAAAACTTAGTATATTTTAAACAAGATTAAAAAAAATACATAGGCTCCAATATATATATATATATATATATATATATATATATATATATATATATAAGACCTCCATGAAAGTAACTTTTTTCAAATTTGAAACTCAAAGACAACAGCTAGATGATGGGAACTATAGCTTGTCTTATATGAAAAGGGGAGTTTCAAGGATACAGCTAATTGTGGTCATTATTTGAATAATACGTGTTTAGAAAAAAGTTTCTCTCTCTTTTTCATTAATTAATTTCTTTTAAAATGGGAAAATGACATTTTATTCTATTTTAATTTTAATTTTATCTAAGCTAATCAGATAAATACAGTCCCCATATCCAAAAAGCGAACAGGGGTAAAAGAGACAAAATCTTCTTCTCGAACTTGCTTTTTTTTCATTTTTGTTCGAATGATTGGTTTAAACTTTAAACAGATGGATTAATGGAGCACCAAACACGAAATCTTCATATATATATATGTTGGCACGAGATTTCTATTTGTGAAGATTGAAGAAATCCACCATACGTGGAAATTAAAGATTGGCAAAGATTTGTTTTCCATGTTTATTTTGGAATTAATTAGAGTCCTATTTTTGTAATATTGTTATTAGGACTTAGATTTATTTCCATGTATTATATTCTAGTTAGGTATCTTTTGTATTTATCTAGAATAGAAGTAGAAATCGACTAGGATTCTATTACCTAGTTAATCGATTTCTTAGGGCTCAAGTTAGGTTTAGGGTGGTGGATTTCGTGCCTATATAAGGCCCTCAACCTCATATGAGTCCAATGGAGCTTTAAAAAGATAAATCCCAGCATAAAGGCTTTGAAGGGTGCAGCCCGTGCTGCAGCCCTGTCTGCACGGCAGGTGTGGCAACAGAACAGGTTTCTTCTACCAGGCCATAAAGAAGATCGGCGTTTCGGGAGAAGTGCTTAAAAGATCTCGGGAGAGGTCGATCCGCCGTTTGAAGGAAGTTCAACATTGGAGGAAGTCCAAGAGTGCGGAGGAGGAATTGCTTTGATTATCAACAAGTTCGAGTCGTGTGCAAGAACGGCGTATCACATAAAGAGGGAGTCTTTAGTGTTTTATTAAGTCCTATTAATGTACACATAAATCTGAACTAGTTTTGCAAGTCCTCGTGGATGTAGGGTACGTTTGTATCCGAACCACATTAAATTGTTGTGTTCTTTATTCTGCTTTTCGTAGATTTATTACTGTGACAACACAACAATTCTGTTACGTCACCTAATGTCGTAACATGTAGTCTGTCTCAACAGATGAGTGGACTTTGATAGGCATTCAAATTCAACAATATATATATATGTATATAAACAAACTCAATCATCAGAATTCAGAAACACTTGATCTTGTAAAACAACATACAGAAACAAACTCAATCACGAAATCAAACAGATCGTCAGAATCTCATCTCAACTGATGAAGAAGATAAAGCTCAATTCTCAACTAAAATTAACAATCGAGTTTGACAAACTGATTAAACTCAACTCAGACGAACTCGCCAACATCGCTAACTCAGTAGCAACAAAAATTCATTCCAAACAGAAAAAAAAAACTACTAAATTCACAAATTAAACCGATTAAACAGAGTAAAATTTGATTAAATTAAATTAATCAAGGAATATTATTACCTCAGAATCCGAGCGAGCTCATCTGCAACCGCAACCGCAACTGACTGGCAATTCACCAAAAAGCTTTTTTTAGAGAGAGAGAGATCAGATTTTTAGAGAGAGAGAGAGAGAGTGTGTTTAGTGTGGTTTTATGTGTGTGTGTTTAAACTGAAGAGGCAAATTGTATTGTATGGTGGCGATGAATTTTATTGGCTGGAAAATTAAGTATGAAAAAAAATATATTTGGATTGTATTATATTATATTAATAATTAATTAAGAAAAATAAGAATAAAAAGGAGAAACCGAAAAAGTTGTTTTGTCTGGTATTATTATTATACAGAGAGATCACAGCGACTGGCACTGCAATTGGCGCTTCAATTTCATTTGGTGGATGAGAGAGAGAGGGTGGTTTTTTTGGACTTTTCGGTCTTTTAATTGCCCTTCGACTTTGGTTAATTTACGGGATTGCCATTGATCTGTTGATTTTGAAAATTTTCGATGGTGAAGAATGTGTGGGAAAACATGACCGAATTATTGCCTAATTATTTGTCAGGGTGTATTTTTGTTCATATGTGGAAAGCCAGATCATCATTTGCAGTTTTCACAGTTTATTATTAATAAATAATTAATTAAATATTGATTTAACATTTTTTTAAATTATAGTACTGATTTAATTTAGTACGAAACTTCTATATTGTAAATATATAAATTGATTGGAAAAGTTAAAATGTAACATGCACATGTTTGTTACATTTTTTTACACCAAGTAAGAGCAAGGAATTAAAGTTATCAATGTCACATTGTTAATTTAAAAATGGGGAAATCACAGTTTACACCCCTCAAGTTTGCACCGAATTCATATTTGGCCTCACATGTTCACAAAAGACATGTTTGGTCCCTTATGTTCCAAAAATTTCACTTTTTTTTCCGTCAATTTAACGATAGTCCGTTAGTTAAGGTAGTGATTGGGAGCACGCTTATTCAGTTAGTTTTAACGGGAAATTGACGGAAATGACTAAAAGTGTTTAATTTTTAAAATATAAGGGACCAAATGTATTTTTATGAACATGGAGACCAAATATGAAATCGGTGCAAATACGTTGTAAGAAAAAAAAATCATTTTAAATATAAACAATTTATATAAAAGCTCTGAAAAAATGACAATAATTGGCACCAAATAGACATTTATACCCCTAGTAAAGATGATACCATGTTTCATTGAGATACACAAATTTAGCCAGGCAAAAATAGAAAGAAAAAAATTGAAATAATGTTGTAATTTTACGGAAATAGTTTATTCTGTCAAATCCATCATATACGAATAAATTAATAATATGGCTTAAATAATAATTTATTCTGGTTTCGACTCGGTAAAATCGTACTAAATTATTAGTTGGATAATTTAATATTTCGCTAGATTAATAAAATAGTCTCAATTGTATTAAATTATGGAGGTTTAACTATGGGAAAATACAGTTTTCATCCCTCACATTTGCACCGATTTCACATTTCGTCCCTCATGTTCACAAAAGACACATTTGGTCTCTCATGTTTTAAAAACTCAACAATTTTAGTCATTTTCGTCAATTTTCCGTTAAAACTAACGGAATCAAGCGTGTGCCCATAACTGCCTTAGCTGGCTGACGAACGGTAAATTGACGAAAATGACCAAAAATGTTAAATTATTAAAACATGACGGACCAAATATGTTTTTTGTGAATATAGAAAACCAAATGTGAAAACGATGCAAACGTTAGGCCCGAGAACTGTAATTTCCCCGTTTAACTATATATCACATCACAAATTTTGAGTATTCTCAAGTCCATTAGCAGATGTAGAGAAAAAAAAATATTGGGAAAAATACAGTTTATATCCCTCAAGTTTGCACCAATTTCACAATTGGCCCCCCTTTCATAAAAACCACATTTGGTCCCTTATGTTGTCAAAAATTCAATATTTTTAGCAATTTCCGTCCATTTTCCGTTCAAACTAAAGGAATCAAGAGTGTGTCCATCACTGCCTTAACTAACGGGCTAACGGTAAATTGACAAAAGGGACAAAAAGATGTTAAATTATTGGAACATTATGGACCAAATATGTTTTTTTGTGAACATAGGGGACCAAACGTGAATTGGTGAAAACTGTAATTTCCACAAAAAATATTCCAATGTAAGAATTTATTTTCTTACAAAGTTTGGCCAAACAACCAACCTCAAAAACAATAAACAAAATCACATAATTATTTATTCACTCACAATTTTCAATAAATTAATTAAACATTTTTTTTTTTTGTAATTTTTTTTCTCCTCTCAATTAAGATGACTTTCTTCTTCCAGGATTAATCTCAGACAGCATCTTCATGTAATAATCAGACCTACTCCTATGATAATCAATCCAGACACACAACTGCCTGATAGCCTCTCTCTTCTCTTCTTGCAATCCAAGCATCCCATCTTCTCTCTCCTTAATCACCTTCTCCAATTCCCTCACTTTATTCTCCAACTTCCAAACCTTCTCTCTATACACCAATATCTCACCTTCTTTATCATCCAACTGTATTAACAGACAATCCAAATCCTCCTTCACATGCACCAACGCCTTGTTCTTCCTCCTCGCCCAATCCTTTGCGAACTTCAGCTCGCACGACGACTTCGATATCCGGTTCATGAAGTTCGCGTTGCACTCCTCGAACTTCAGCGCCAGCGAATCGAGCGAGACGAGGAAGTCGTTCGCCGTGACCGACATGTCGGTTACGTCCTTGAATCTCTCCTTGAGCTCCTTCGTTTCTTGCTCGTACGCGTCCTTCGTCTTGAGGTACCACTCTTTGTTCTCGACGTGAAGCTGCTCTGCGACTCGTATTCGTCGGCTCAGTATCCGGTACTTGTCTTCGAACTGCTTGCGGAACTCCTCCGCCATTTCTTCGACTTTTCGCTCGACGAAGTTGATGTTCGATTTCGACCCCAATAGTATCTTCGTTTGCGCGTCCTCGTTTTCTTGCTTTATCTTGCTCATTGCTTCGCCTAATTCGAGTAGGGTTTTTTGCTGGTCGGATATTTTCTTGATTAATTCGGTGTTCTTTTTCTCCAATTGGGATTTGCTCGTAATAAATTCTCGTTTCTCCTTCTCGAGCTCGTCTTTGTCTTTTAGTAATGCCTCCGACTTTTTCTCGTGGTTCTTGATATTCTCGTTTAGTAATTCGATTTTGGCGGAGAGATCGTTTTGAATGGCCTTGTGTTTCTTCTGTTGAGTCGATAGTTCGTTTTCTTTCACCGAAAGGGATGTTTTTAGCTCGGAGATCTTACCTCGTTGCTCCTTCGCTTCGTGATTTATTCTCTTTATCTCGTCTTCCAACTCCTTATTTTTGCTGCTTAAAGAACGAACCTCGATTTCTAAATCGTTAATTACCTTATTAACCTTTAAGCTTCCGTCGTCTTCGATCGTGTCTTCGTTTGTCGGATTTTCGATCTGATGAACACATTCGGATATCTCGGCCGATTTTTTCTTGAGCTCCAATTCCAATTCGGACTTGTGAATTTTCAGCGAGTTAACTTGCTCCGTTAATCCCTTCACTTGATCACATCTTTCTTTAGCTATTTCTTCCAACTCACCTTTCTCGAGGTGCAAAATTTTGTTCTTTTCGACGAAATCCGAAATCTTCGATAAAAAGTCCTTCTCGTTTTCCTCTTGTTCCGAAATGCGTGATTCCAACCTCGATATTTTCTCTTGCATTTGCGTGGTTTCGTTGCACTTAAACACGATTTGCTCTTCCAAAGCTCGTCTATGCGTGCAAAGGGTTTCGACTTCAATCTTCAAATCCACAACCGTCGCTTCTAAATCCCTCATTTGATCCAACTTTTTTCTCGTGTTTTCTCTCTCTTCTTCTTTTTCCTCCATGGTTAAATCCTCGAGAATTTCGTTGAATTCTTGAGATTTCGAACCGAAAGTCGAGGCTTCCTTTACTTCACTAGAAGAAGTTAGTTTGTCCTTGAGGATAGTAGTGTCTTCTACATCGGACGTTTCGGACTCCTGGTTAATATTATAGATTTGATCGGGGGTATTTTCATCATTTTTAACAATCCTTTCCACTGGAGAATAATACGCCTCGGAGTCCGGTGGGGAAGAAGACGACGAAGAAGAAGAAGAAGCGTTGTCTTCAAAACGGACGTTGTTCTTCACCTCGCCTCGTAAATCTTCGTACATGGAGTAGAGCGACTCGTAGTGGTGGTGGAAATCTTCGACGAGGTGAATTAGTTCCGATTTTTTTTTCATGTTCGCGTCTTTATTGTTGTTTATGTTTTTGGCTAGCTTCAACGTTCGCTTCACTTTGCTCTCAATTTCTGCATGCAACATTATATTGCTATTGGTTAAACGGAACACGAAAATGCAGTACTAAATACAACATTTATATTATAATTTTGGATTTTTTTTTAATTTCATTTAACGTTGCATCTCGTGTTCTGTTTCACCGATACACGATACACAATACAAATTACTAGATTAAACCATTTATCCAACATTTTCTCGAATAAAATCGTGTGCATGCATTTATTTTAATTTACCTGTTTTTACCGATTTCAGCTGTTCTTCTTTCTCGGGATCGATGTGATTCTCGAACGACTTCATCGATCCTTCCCACCGATGCTTTGTCATCTCTGCTATTACTATTGCTCGAAACTAAATATATATAAAGGAAAAAGAAATATATTAATTTGATCCAAGATTAAATCTTGGTTCAACAGCATATATTGATTTCGACCATATAAATTTGTACTAATAATTAATTTAATTATTGTCAAGGAAATATTGATTTAATTCTTACCTTTGATCAATGTCTGAATTTACTGCTTAGAATCTAATTTTTCATCCTGTCTGAAAAATAAAACAAACCTATTTTCAGATAATATATATATATTATATATACACATATACATATATATAATCATTTGATGATCTTGATATCGGATTCATCATTCTCATATCAAGAAAATTACATACATTCATAAATGAAAAGATAAATTAATATCTGCATGGATTGTTTTTCTCTCTCTAGAGGCAAAAATTACCTGAAACTGGGAAGATGAGAGAGAAGGGAATTAATTATGTGAAATATGAATGAAGAGCAAATCTCAAAAGGCTAAAAGGGACAAAAATGGAAAGGGAAGAAGCTAATGAAACTGTCTGTGAAGGAGGGAGGGGATCTCTATGGTAGGAATTGAAATTAGACGTCGAACGAATCGTAATTAGCACTTTCGCAAAAAATCAACTTTTTTTCCCTTTAATTTGGAAGTGAAATGTTCATTTCAATTCCCTTCCCAAAAAATACGAAATTTTTGGAATTTGGAATGCAAGTTTCGAAATTGGAACTTTTCGGATCGGAATTTGCAGAAATCGATATATATATATATATAATTTATCCACTTACAATGTAACATACATAATTAAACGGATATTATAAATGTAGGTTTTGATTTGCCTCTTTTTCTTTTTTGGAATTATTTTTTGAAACTAAAATGGAATTGGAATCGAAATCTTATTTGTATTCAAATTGTGACCCAAAAAAGTAGTGAAAATTGGAAATCAAATGTTTTTGGAATATGGACCGGAATGAAAAAATGTCTTAAAATTGGAACTTTTGATCAAAATTGGTGGAATTTGAAAAAAAAGTTCGTTTGAAATTGGTCCATACCGGTACCTCTAGATAGTTTTGTAGATTAAACTTTGTAAATATTTAATATTATTAATTTATTGATAAAAAATATTTAAAATTAATTATATTCGTTATACCATTAAAATCTTACTAATGTACATCGCGAAGAGTTTTACTAAAACATAGACACTTTATTTAAAAATTAAGAACCTAATATCTATCTCATCTTATTTTTTTCAAACTTTTTTCTTAATAATCTATGAATTTGTTTATTTTTAAAAGTAAATAAATATATGGCCAACCCTAAGTTATGGTCAAATTACGAAAAATCTCTTATTGTTTGGGCAATTACAGTCACCTCTCAACTATGTATTATCTTACGAGAAAACCCATTCAAAAGTAAATTTAGATATGTTAATTCGGTGAAACCAAACCGAAATTTCGGTACGCCAATATTTCATACCGTTTACACGATTTGGTTTGGTACATAGCCGAATTACAGAAAATTTATGTAATAATATTTAAAAGAAGGGGTGACAGTAATTACCCAAACAAGAGGGGTTGTTTTGTAATTTGTCCATACATGAGGGGTGGCCGCAATTTGTTTTTTGTTTTTGAAAACGTTAATTAGGAAATATTTGTACATATTATTTACTATTATTTTATCATCTATCCTTTTCCGATTCAAAAACCCTAACCTGTATCCGCAACGATTTCCCCCAATTATATATCCAATTCCAAACCCTAATCTCAGTTCAACCTGAATTCTTCTCTATATAGATAGCTGTAATCGTTTCTCACAAAATTCTTCCCTGTAATTCTTTTCAACAGCAGCCATGGCTAACGCGAGGGAAGGGGACCCAAATCTGGGCTACCTCACCAAGAAAGAAACCGAAGTGAAGCTGCCGCGACCGACGCGCGTGAAGAACAAGACCGCCGCTCCGGTTCAGATCACCGCCGAGCAAATACTCCGGGAGGCCCGTGAACGCCAAGAAGCCGAAATCCGGCCACCCAAGCAGAAAATCACCGACTCCGCCGAGCTCGGTGACTACCGTCTCCGGAAAAGAAAAGAGTACGAGGATTTAATCCGAAGGGTGCGTTGGAATAAAAGCGTGTGGGTGAAGTATGCCAAGTGGGAGGAATCGCAGAAGGATTTCGCTCGGTCGAGGTCGGTGTGGGAGCGAGCGTTGGAGGTCGATTATCGAGACCACACATTGTGGTTGAAGTACGCCGATTTCGAGATGAAGAACAAGTTCATTAATCACGCGAGGAACGTGTGGGACCGCGCCACGGAATTGTTGCCGAGGGTGGACCAACTGTGGTACAAGTACATCCACATGGAGGTCATGTTGGGGAATGCTGCCGGGGCGAGGCAGATTTACGAGCGGTGGATGAAGTGGGTGCCTGATCAAGAAGGATGGCTTTCGTACATAAAGTTTGAGTTGAGATTTAACGAGATCGAAAGAGCAAGAGCTATATTCTCTCGGTTTGTCGAATGCCACCCGAACGTCACCGCGTGGATTAGGTTTGCTAAATTCGAGATGAAGAACGGAGAGATTGCTCGTGCGAGGCAGGTTTACGAGGATGCTCTGAAGATATTGGGGAATGACGAGGAAGCGGAAAAGTTATTTGTAGCCTTTGCGGAGTTTGAGGAACGATGCAAAGAAACGGAAAGAGCTAGATGTATATACAAGTATGCATTGGACCATATTCCGAAAGGGAGGGCAGAGGAGATTTACAAGAAGTTTGTTGCTTTCGAGAAGCAGTATGGAGATAGGGAAGGAATCGAGGATGCCATAGTTGGGAAGAGAAGGTTTCAATACGAGGATGAAGTGAGGAAGAATCCGTTTAACTACGATGTATGGTTTGATTACATTCGATTGGAAGAGAGCTGTGGCGATAAGCTGAGGATCGAGGATGTTTACGAGCGGGCCATAGCAAACATCCCTCCTGCTCAAGAAAAGCGGTATTGGCAGCGGTACATATACTTATGGTAAGCTTAATGCTTCATATGTTGGTGTTTTTATAGGAATGCTTTGCTTATATTTTTATTTGTTTGTACTTGTTGTTTGCTGACCGGTTGAATCCCTTTTTCATCAGGATTAACTATGTTTTGTACGAGGAGCTTGATGCCCAAGACATCGTCCGCACGAGGGAAATATACGAGTAAGTTAAATTTGATCTGTTCAAGTATATAATTTGTTTCTGCAGCTTTTTTCATAGATAATCATATTTTTGAATTTGAAACAAATTTCTCAATCGGGATTGTATTTAATCTTCATAGGGAACTTCTTTTTGGTAGTAAATAATTTGTTTTGGGATGAGCTGCTTCGTGTTATGAGATAGGATACCGTGATTACATTTTGCGCATTGACTATTAGATTGAGTGTATAGCTGTTTAATATCTGAATGCAATGCTATTATCCTGGTTCATGGTGTCGATGTCTTTACATTGGATGAAAACGTATGAAGATTAGTTTGACGCATACCCTTATCGTTGTTATGTTTTAACTTCTCTGTCCAGTGTTTGGTGCAAATTTTCTTTGTTAGATGTCTATACTTCTGTCAGATTCCTAAAATAATTCATAGAACGAGTGGTCGGGATGAGTGGAAATACAATAATTACATGCAGTATAGTCATAATTTTTATATGCCTTTGTTAGCTTCGTTTCATGTTATGTTTTTTTTTTTTTTTTTTTTTTCCCCGCTCTTGGTTGAGTTAATCATGATTCATTTTTTGTATGAACTGATCCTAACTAAGATTTCCTGATTTATCTCCGGAATCGAACAGCTTGTGCTTGAAGAACATTCCTCATGCGAAGTTCTCTTTCGCCAAAATTTGGCTGATGGCCGCACAATTCGAAATTCGCCAGTTAGATATTGATCGGGCACGGAAAATCTTGGGGTCAGCAATTGGCAAGGCTCCCAAAGACAAGGTACGCAGAATTCGAGTTATCTGAACCCCGCTTTCCTTTTATTTTGATTTTGTTGGTCATCCTTCATTAACTGTATGTATATTTAATATGTTTTAACAGATATTTAAAAAGTACATCGAGATAGAGCTTCAACTTGGTAATATAGAACGATGTAGGACACTGTATGAGAAGTACTTGGAGTGGTCGCCCGAAAATTGCTACGCGTGGAGCAAATATGCCGAGTTAGAAAGATCCTTGGCAGAAACCGAACGAGCTAGAGCTCTTTTTGAGCTTGCAATTGACCAACCTGCTTTAGACATGCCAGAGCTGTTGTGGAAGGTACTAGCATCATTGTGTATTGATAACGTTATCTATCATCAATAAGTGTTTGCATTATTTTGTTGAATTTGATTGAATGTTTATTGATCTTGTATATATATGTGATGGCAGGCTTATATCGACTTTGAAATATCCGAGTCCGAATTTGGAAGAACAAGAGCACTTTACGAGAGGCTTTTGAACCGCACGAAACACTTGAAGGTGTGGATAAGTTACGCCAAGTTTGAGGCATCTGCTACGAAAGAGGGCATTCAAGAATCAGACATGTCTGAAATTGATTCTGAGCAGAAACGAAAGTGCCTCGAGCGTGCCAGAGGTGAGTAGATAAAATCCACGATACATCATTTACTATTTGCACGGTGTCCTAAAAATCATTTTCCCGATTATAAAATATTCATTATAGTGAGAACTAGAAACTCAATTGTTTATCCTCTGTTTTTACAGCTGTGTACGAAAGAGCCCTTAGCCACTTGAGAACAACTGCACCCGAACTGAAAGAGGAACGAGCAATGCTTTTGGAAGAGTGGTTGAATATGGAAAGCAGCTTCGGTCAACTCGGTGATGTTGACTTGGTCCGTGTTAAGCTGCCAAAGAAACTCAAAAAACGAAGGCACATCGAGACTGAAGATGGTCCCTCTGGGTACGCATTCAACTTCCTTTTTTTTTTTTTTTTTTTTTTTTTCATTTAAAAACTATTATTTCAACAAACGCCTTAAATGTCACATATTTTTAAAACCCGGGATTTAATTTTCTTTGAAATTTATTAATTGTAGGTACGAAGAGTATATCGACTATCTTTTCCCAGAAGAGACGCAGACGACAAATCTGAAAATTTTGGAAGCAGCGTTAAAGTGGAAGAAGCAGAAGCAATCCTCCGATTGATTAATGGGTTTTTCGCATTCCGTTTATTTTGAGCTTTTCTTGATCTTTATGTATATGTACCTATCTGATGTGTGTAAGCAAGCAAGTTTTGGTGTTGCATTTTTCGAAGCTGAGACTACCCTTTTGTTTTCTATTTATTTGTTTTCTCATTTTCTTTTAATGTAGCAAAACCGAAGAGAGGGCACAATTGTAATTTCTACTTTTAAGTTTTAAGTGTACTTTTGAAGTAGCAAACCCAAATTCTTACATGTTCTAAAAATAAAATGTCAATTTGCTTAATTGTTACTACTGAGAAATAATTTTTTTTAAAGATTCATTAATAATGATTAGTGTATGGTTACAAAAATCTAAATTCTCATTTTTAAACTATTTGGTTGCGTTTCTAATCGATGATTCTTCATGTTTGAGCCCTTTTCGGGTTGTGTTTTTTTTCCCGTACACATCTAATGCATCTTGTTGTTAGCTTCTCTCTTGGTTGAATTTTGTCACTGAATTAGTCGTTGGATATATAGGTCTTTGTTACTAATTGTTTCGTCTAAAATTTCAATTATCATGACATGGTTTGGCAAACGAGGTTATTATCCAAATTTCATGCTTCAAGGGTTGATTAAACCAATAACTCTATCCGACAAATGCAACCAACAAATCATTTGGAGTGAAGAAGGTGAAATATACGAGCGTAGACTGTATGAAGCTGACTCAAGTTAGAATTTTGTATCATAAACTTAAATTGATCGGAGGGTATTTTGGTCGGGAAGTAGTTTTCTATTAGAGTTTATTACTTTATTATAAATACCACCCACGTGAAATCTCTATTCAGAGTTTTTTCTTTTAACATGGGGTATTTGTCAGTTTCATATTACACAAGGGAGGTATTTGCAATTAGCTAATTTCTATTCATATATTCATCTACATTGTATACTTAATTAGGGTAGTTTAGTCATTTACTTTAAGTCCAACATGCTTATCTAATCACGATCCCACGAATTTCGAGTATGATTTTTTTATATTATTATCTTGTTTTTTACGTCTTATTAATAATGTGCTTATAATAGAAAGGGTAAATTACAACCACCCATGAGGTATGATTAATTTACAAAAAAAACCCCTCTTGTTTGGATAATTACATCTACCCCTCAACTATTATTTTTCTTACATCTTCACCCTTATGGTGTCAAATTCAACATAATCATCTAGATTTCGTGGAATGTGCTCTAGTTTGTACTCGTTTTGTGTAAAAATACAGTTTTTGATGCATCACAATATGATATATGCAAGCCAAAAAACACACATCATGATCATCTTGCTTCAAAATACAGTTTAGGTTTTTCGTTAAACTAACGGCTTGTATAGCGGAAAATGTAACTGAGGGGGTAAAGGATACATAATAATAGTATAAGGGAGGTAAGTGAAATTAACCCTGAATAAAATGTAAATGTAAAGATATTATACTCTCTTCAATGTTCTTATCAGGTGCTCTCTCTAATCAACTTTTTTTTTTTTTTTTTCTGAAAATTATGAACTAAAAAACCCTTTCACGTTTTAATAGGTATTGACAAATATGACGTATTGAAAGTGAAAGTTTTATCAAATCTTATATTATTTAGTAAACTCCTCATTACTTCTTTTAATTGAGAGAGACCCAAAATATTTCTCTCCACTTGAGAAAAGTTCCATTTT
Organism: Erythranthe guttata; assembly: GCF_000504015.1. Next base: position 203,713 of record NW_012193091.1, read on the forward strand.
CAGCTATTATCTTTCCCAGTTTTATCCCGCCCGCCATGTCATCATCGCGTCACGAGCTGGTCATCAACGACTTTTTTTTTTCATTTTTTTTTTCTGTATCAGTTTTATTAATCGACTATGAAGCATAGTAGCTTATGGTAAATCGACTATGAAGCATAGTCGATTCAGGAATTTCTTTAATTTAAAAAAAATCAATTTTTTTTCTATATCATATATATTAATCGACTATGATGAAGCATAGTCGATTAAGAGTCTGCTACTAAAAATAACAAATCAAAACTGAAAACAAATGCAAAAAATCAACTATATTTAAAAAAAAAACAAAAAATATAAGAACATTATTTTTCGGTAAAAAAATGACGTATATGACAGTGGAAATGACAAAATTCACTTTCACAATATTGGATTCCATAAAATGGGAAGGTCAAAATCTATGGATTTAATAAGGGAATGGCAGAAACCACTCTGCGCGCGAAAACCACTTTGTACGTGAAAACCACTATGTGCACGAAAACCACTATGTGGACAAAAACCACTCTGCGTACATAAACCACTCTTACATTTGTTTAAGCATCAACACAACATCCACAGTGCACCAGACACATACAAATCTTATATATATATATATATATATATATATATATATATATATATATATATATATATATACATACACATACAAATTACTGTCCAACGTAAATCAATACAAAACCTCACATATAACTCATCTTAAATTCTCATGTGAGCTGAAAACCACCATGTGAATCTGCACTGTCGCGCGCCATTTATCCAAATGACACAAACAAATTATTATTTATGTGAGTTATAATTTCGATTCCACATAAATGGAAATGTGCAATCAATAAGCGTTAATGGTGAAATTAATTGAGAAAGTGTTCATTAAAATATTTATGTAGATGATATTATGTATCTTCTTTAATAACAGATATAAAAAAAACGCGTGTATTAATTAGTTAGGGGCATAATAGTGATAATTAAGGGTTTTTAATTAATTATAAGCTCTTTTGAATTTATCTTAAAAATGAAAAATAAATTTGGGCCTAATGTAACGACCCCTTGTGAAATGAGAGGGTTTTGTCAAAGTATCCCTTTTTTTATATTATTATCTTGTTTTTTATGTCTTATTAATAATGTGCTTATAATAAAAATAATATAAAAACCAAATATAAACTAAAATGAGAATTTTTTAAAGTTGTAAGATGATGGATGAGTTTGTGCTGAAAGCAAATTTTAGTTGTAAATGAAGAGGTGGGTGGATACACATTTTTTTACAAAATTAAGAGAAGGGCATAACTGGAAGTAATAAATCAGTTCTTTAGGTTTTTCGTTAAACTAACGTTTTATATAGCGGAAAATATAATTGAATGATACATAATAATATTATAGGGGAGATAAGTGAAATTAATCCCCAATAAAACGTAAATGTAAATAAATCTTATATTATTTAATCCAAAAAAAGTTGCTGACATTTAGTGACATCACTTGGCGTCACATCATAGTACTTTGAGTAAGAAATAGTTTGCATTTGAGGAAATGAAATGTCCTAAAAAAAAAGAAATGGAATGCTAAATTTGGTGGAGATGAAGTAAATGCTTTTATTCCATAAATAGCTAATATTTTAATCTTAGTATAGGAGAGAAAAATTGGGATTTTTTAGGGTTTGCCAGAAATTCTTTTTGTTTTTTCGTCATTTTCAATAAGATATTTAATGATAAAAAACTTTAATTCAATTTATTTTCAATGAAGATATTTAATGATAAAAAACTTTAATTCAATTTAGAGATTTAAATTATTTAGCCTAATATCAAGTAAGTACATTATTTATGGGTCTTTAATATCTGTTTCTACTTGTTTTAGTTCGTAGGGACTATTCCTGTCTTTTAGCACATAAACCTAAACCGAAAGTGTTGTCGGTCACTTTTGTCTTTAATATCTGTTGTTTTCGTTTACTTGTTTTAGTTCGTAGGGACAATTCTTTCTTTATGCACTTAAACCGAAACTGAAAGTGTTGTCGGTCTCCGTCGTCTTTGACCGTGTCTTTGTTAGTCGGGTCCAATTTTCGATCTGATCGGACTTGTGAGTTTTCAGCGTGTTAACTTGCTCCATTAATCCCTTCACTTGATCATATCTTTCTTTAGTTATTTCTACCTATTCACCTTTCTCCAGGTGCAAAATTTTGTTCTTTTCGATAAAATCCGAAATCTTTGATAAAAAGTCGTCCTTGTTTTCCTCTTGTTCCGAAATGCGTGATTCCAACCTCGATATTTTCTCATGCATTTGCGTGGTTTCGTTGCACTTAAACACGATTTGCTCTTCCAAAGCTCGGCTATTGTTTCGACTTCAATCTTCAAACGCTTCTAAATCCCTCATTCGATCCAACTTTTTTCTCACGTTTTCTCTCTCTTCTTCTTTTTCCTCCATGGTAAAATCCTCGAGAATTTCGTTGAATTCTTGAGACTTCGAACCGAAAGTGGAGGCTTCCTTTACTTCACTAGAAGAAGTGAGTTTGTCCTTGAGGATAGTAGTGTCTTCTACATCGGATGTTTCGGACTCCTGGTTATTATAGATTTGATCGGGGGTATTTTCGTCATTTTTAACAATCCTTTCCACCGGAGAATAATACGCTTCGGAATCCGGTGGGGAAGAAGACGAAGAAGAAGAAGAAGAAGAAGAAGCACTGTCTTCAAAACGGACATTGTTCTTCACCTCGCCTCGTAAATCTTCGTACATGGAGTAGAGCGACTCGTAGTGGTGGTGAAAATCTTCGACGGGGTGAATTAGTTCCGATTTTTTCTTCATGTTCGCGTCTTTATTGTTGTTTATGTTTTTGGCTAGCTTCAAAGTCCTTTTCACTTTGCTCTCAATTTATGCATGCAACATTGCTATTGGTTAAACGGAACACGAAAATGCAGTACTAAATACGACATTTATATTATAATTTTGGATTTTTTTTTTTCATTTAACGTTGCATCTCTTGTTCTGTTTCACCGATACACGATACAAATTACTAGATTAAACCGTATCCGACATGGAAAATTCTCAATGTCTTCATATATTAATAATTAAAAGATGTATTTTGGGGAAAGGAAATCAGTGAGTACTTACATTGCTAAATGGAGGCGAGTTTTTCGTTGTACTCGTGAACCACACGATCGTTCTCCTCCTTCGCGTTAGCCAACTCTACTCGAAATTCATCCATTCCATTGTCTGTACTTTCGAAGGAGCATGCATCAACAAATGGTTTTTAGTTGGAACTTCCTTCTGGATCATCAATATACCACGTCGAGCATTTTTAATAGGTCAGAACTTTTATCCTTCAATTGCCTACAGACCCTCCCAGTCTTTCCACCAACCTTCAAAATTTCACGGTTATGAACACAGGTTGACGTTATCCATTGTCAGCTCCCTTGTGTCATGCAGACGATGACCCCGGGCTAAGCCACGACCTCGGCTATGGGACATGCTCCTGCCTGAATCCTCATCAACCCCTTGCATAGGAGGATGAATCTCATCCTCTGTAGCTACATGACCTAAGTACGGGCCCGAGTCCTGCCCCTCCCCATGCCCGGAGCCCTTGCACAGGTGAAATTAAAGCATAACATTTTGATTATACTAGTCATAGATTATATCTCATTTTCTTTAATGGAATAATAAAATCTTTTTTGGCCAAAAAAAAAATGAGATATAATCTATTTTTGTTATAATAAACATCATTTATATTTTTAAATAATTATCTTATGATAAAATACTCAATAATATTAATAAGTTATTGTCAACAATTGAGGTTAATCGATTTAAATTAATTGAAATGAGTTATAATCTATTTTTATAATAAACATATTATTTTATTTTTCATTCGATTTTTTCACACTATCGATTTTAATAACATAAGTGAATTTGTAATAAGTCAACGCATTTGTATATATATTGAATTGATTCAATACTTTATATTTTTCAGTAGTGGAGATTATATTGATATAGATTATATTGATATATTAATTAATAATAGATGTTTTGAAGTATGAACTGTGATTATATATATATTTTTTCTTATATTGCGATATATTAATTAATAATAGATGTTTTGAAGTATGAACCGTGATTATATATATTTTTTCTTATATTGCGATATATTAATTAATAATAGATGTTTTGAAGTATGAACCGTGATTATATATATTTGTTACCGTCCCCCTGTTTTTTCATTATTCATTAGGCTTTTAACGCTGTCCCCCTGTTTTTTCATTTTTTCAGTAGTGGAGATTATATTGATATAGATTATATTGATATATTAATTAATAATAGATTATATTGATATAGATTTTTCATTTTTTCAGTAGTGGAGATTATATTGATATAGATTATATTGATATATTAATTAATAATAGATGTTTTGAAGTATGAACTGTGATTATATATATATTTTTTCTTATATTGCGATATATTAATTAATAATAGATGTTTTGAAGTATGAACCGTGATTATATATATTTTTTCTTATATTGCGATATATTAATTAATAATAGATGTTTTGAAGTATGAACCGTGATTATATATATTTGTTACCGTCCCCCTGTTTTTTCATTATTCATTAGGCTTTTAACGCTGTCTCCCTGTTTTTTCATTTTTTCATTAGGCTTTTAACGCTGTCCACCTGTTTTTTCATTATTCATTAGGCTTTTAACTCTGTTGAGATCCTCGAGGAGGAGGAGGATCTCGTGGTGGAGGAGAAGGATCTCGTGGTGGAGGAGAAGGATCTCGTGGAGGAGAAGCTCAAGCTCGAGGAGGAGCTGGCGCTCTACCAGAAATACGCCGAAGAAAATGATGCCATCAATACACAAAATGACAACCTACTGAAAGAGCTTGCTGGCCTTAACAAAAAGCGCCTAACTCTCCAACAGAAACTCAAAAGAGACCTATTGGCGTTGAAGAAACCTGCTGTCGGGGCTGCCCGCCCGCACTCTAACTCTTTGTCACGTGGTTACACAAATGAATTTAAAGAAGTGACGCGTTTGGCTGATAAAAACCTTCGACTAACTAAACGCCCAAAGTCGAACGAATCTCGGGATGCTAGGTTAGAAAATCGGAACCAGAAAAAAATTGTTTAAATTTTAATTTGTCTTTAATATCTGTTCCTACTTCCTCTACTTGTTTTATTTTGTAGTGACTATTCCTGTCTTTATGCTAGGGGTGAGCAAAAAAACCGAAAAACCGAAAAACCGAACCGAAAAATCGAAAAACCGAGCCGTTTTAAACCGTACCGAATAGCAAACCGCATGTACGGTTTTTTATTTTTGAAATACCGAATTATTCGGTTCGGTATGGTGGAAAGGTAAATAACCGAACCGAACCGAAACTATAAAATGACTTCATTTTATATAATATATCTATTATTTTACACTAATATTTATTTTCTATCTTTCAACTACTTGTCTCATTCTAAGCATTTGTTCATAAATTGAGACATTGTATTTTATTTATTTAGTAATTAAAAATTTACTTGAGTTCATGGTTTTAATAATGTGGTAGATGAAAGTAGGAAAAAAAATGAAGCACAATACATCATCTATAAATTACACGTTAAGTCCTATGAAATTAAAGATTTTATATTTTCATTGCATTAGTAAGTTGTGAAAGTAATTGTAATTGTATTCTTTTGTTTGTACAACTTGAATATATTGTTACGCTTGAACCAAAAAATAACCGAAACCGAACCGAAAAAAACCGAAACCGAACCGAAACCGAAAGAAACCGAACCGATAAAAAACCGACATACACGGTTTTTAATTTTACAAAAACCGATATATTCGGTTCGGTTCGGTTTTTGGCTAAAACCGAACCGAACCGACCCGTGCACACCCCTACTTTATGCACGTAAACCTAAACCGAAAGTGTTGTCGGTCACTTTTGTCTTTAATATCTGTTGTTTTTTTCCGTCTTCGTTTACTTGTTTTAGTTCGTAGTGACTATTCCTGTCTTTATGCACGTAAACCTAAACCGAAAGTGTTGTCGGTCACTTTTGTCTTTAATATCTGTTGTTTTTTTCCGTCTTTGTTTACTTGTTTTAGTTCGTAGGGACTATTTATGCACTTAAACCGAAACCGAAAGTGTTGTTTTTTTCCGTCTTTGACCGTGTCTTTGTTAGTCGGGTCGGATTTTCGAACTGATCGGACTTGTGAATTTTCATTAATCCCTTCACTTGATCACATCTTTCTTTAGTTATTTCTTCCAATTCACCTTTCTCCAGGTGAAGACGCTAATGAAACTGTCTGTGAAGGAGGGAGGGGATCTCTATGGTAGGAATTGAAATTAGACGTCGAACGAATCGTAATTAGCACTTTCGCAAAAAATCAACTTTTTTTCCTTTTAATTTGGAAGTGAAATGTTCATTTCAATTCCGTTCCCAAAAAATACGAAAATTTTGGAATTTGGAATGCAAGTTTCGAAATTGGAACTTTTAGGCTCGGAATTGGCAGAAATTGATGTTTTATTAATCCACTTACAATAATGTAACATACATAATTAAACTGATGTTATAAATGTAGGTTTCGATTTTTTATTTTTATTTTTGGAATTACTTTTTTAAACTAAAATCGAATCGGAGTCTTGTATGTATTCCAATTCTGACCCAAAAAAAATCTGAAAATTGGAAATCAAATATTTTTGGAATATGGACTAGAATGAAAAACTGTCTTAAAATTGAAACTTTTGATCAAAATTGGTGGAATCTGAAAAAAAGTTCCTTTGAAATTGGTCCATACCGGTACCTAATAGATAGTTTTGTAGATTAAACTTTTTAAATATTTAATATTATTAATTTATTGATAAAAAATATTTAAATTAATTATATTCGTATAATACCATTAAAATCTTACTAATGTACATCACGCCAAGAGTTTTAGTAAAACATATATACTTTATTTAAAAATTAAGAACTTAATATCTATCTCATCTTATTTTTTTCAAATTTTTCTTTTATAAATCTACGAATTTGTTTATTTTTTAAAGTAAATAAATATAGTGTAAATGGTAAATAGGCTCATGACAAGGGCACTTAATTGAGAGAGGGATATTCAACATTTTTGTCTTTTAAATAAATCCAGTTCATTCAAACTTATTTGCAAATAAGAAAAATCTTTTTATATATACCAAAATTACCCCCAATTCATTGAAACCCAATTCAACTCCAATTTCATGATTTACACTCCAATTTAGCCCAATGTCATCAATTAACCAATTTTAACCCTCATTTCAATTTTGACCCTAATTTTGACCCGCCACCATCGGAGACCGCCGGTCGCCGCCGTTGACGGGCGGAGACCGCCGATGACTTTTTTTTTTTCTTCAAAAATATTTTAATTAATATTACTGTCTTTCGTTGCTAAATTACTGTCTCCAGCAGTTATGTAACTGCTAATTGATTTTTTTAATAAATATTTTAATTAATATTACTGTATTCGTTGCTAAATTACTGTCTCCATCAGTTATTTAACTGTCGGAGACAATAATTTAACTGTTAATTAAATTTTTTATTCTTAAAAAAATATTTTCAATTAATATTACTGTATTTGTTGCTAAATTTCTGTCTCCGGCAGTTATTTAACTGTCGTAGACAGTAATTTAACTGTTAATTGACTTTATGTTTTTTTAAAATTTTTTTTCTTAAAAAAAGTATTTTAATTAATATTACTGCCTTGTCTGCTAAATTACTGTCTCCAACAGTAATTTAACTATCTTAGACAATAATATTAATAATATTATTGTTCGGAAAAATAATATTCATAATATTACTATCCTAAACAGTAATTTAGTAGCCAAGACAATAATATTAATTAAAATATTTTTTTTCTAAGAACAAAAAATTTCGAAAAAAAAAGTCAAGCAGGAGACCAACGGTGGTACCGGCCCGAAAAAAAATTCAGGAAAAAAATAATTTCAAAAAAAAAATGTCAACGCCGGAATCTGGCCGGAAATTTTTTTTTTAGAAAAAAAAATTATTTTCTGAAAAAAATAATATTTTGGGGGTTATTGTGTTATATTTGTTTAAATCCGGGGTCAATGTGTAATATTGAGGAAGTTAGACGATAATGGATGTAATTGATAAGAATTATATTATGGAGGCTATTTTAGACTAAAGACATGGGGATGGGTTTAATTGAGAGACTGTTATTACAGCCACCACCTACTATTTATTATCTTCCGAAAAAACCCCTCTAAAAGTAAATTTATGGATGTTAATTCGGTAAAAACGAACCGAAATTTCAATATGCCAACATTTCATACCGTTTACCGAACTGAATACACGATTTGGTTCGGTAAATAGCCGAATTACATAAATTTTATGTAATCTTATATATAAAAGAAAGAAACGCTGGGAAACCCTAAAAAACCCTAATTGTATTTCTGTAATTATTTATTTTTAATATTTTTTCTCTACTAATTTTGAACTATAATTTTTAACAATTATCAAAATTAAAAATAACCCGTAAAGAATCCTACTTTATTGCTACTTATGTAATTATATATTTTTAATATTTTTTGTACTAATTTTGTAACTATAATTTTCAGCAATTATTAAGAGATAAAGCTAGAAATTTAATTTGTTAAATCTTAGTCTATTTATTTGGATTATAACTCTTAATATGTAATATTTAAAAAAAACTAATGTTATATAAAATATGAATAATACTACATTATTAAATTTTACTTTATTAGTGTGCTATATTTTCTTATTATGTATTAAATTGATTTATTTATTTTTACTATTTAAATAATATCCCGTGCATCACACGGGGGAAAATGCTAGTAATATTTAAAAGAAAGAGTAACTGTAATTACCCAAATAAGAGGGGTTGTTTCGTAATTTGGGAGTAGATGATAGGTGGCCGCAATTTGCCTTATTTTTTTGTTTTTGAAAACGTTAATTAGGAACTATTTGTACATATATTTAGTCGAATAAATTACTATTATTCTATCATCTTCCCTTTTCCGATTCGAAAACCCTAACCTGTATCTGCAACGATTTCCCCCAAATTATATATATCCAATTCAAACCCTAATCCGAGTTCAACCTGAATCTGGGCTACCTCACCAAGAAAGAAACCGAAGTGAAGCTGCCGGGGCCGACGCGCGTGAAGAACAAGACCGCCGCTCCGGTTCAGATCACCGCCGAGCAAATACTCCGCGAGGGTCGTGAACGCCAAGAAGCCGAAATCCGGCCACCCAAGCAGAAAATCACCGACTCCGCCGAGCTAGGAGATTACCGTCTCCGGAAAAGAAAAGAGTACGAGGATTTAATCTGAAGGGTGCGAAGGAATAAAAGCGTGTGGGTGAAGTATGCCAAGTGAGAGGAATCACAGAAGGATTTTGCTCGTTCGAGGTCGGTGTGGGAGCGAGCGTTGGAGGTCGATTATCGAGACCACACATTGTGGTTGAAGTACGCCGATTTCGAAATGAAGAACAAGTTCGTTAATCACGCTCGGAACGTGTGGGACCGCGCCGAGGGTGGACCAACTGTGGTACAAGAACATCCACATGGAGGTCTTCTTCTTTTCTGACTAAGTTTCTCGATTATAGATTTAGATTCTTCAAGTACAAGTCCACCATTGTAGAAGAATTATTAATCCAGGATATACAATAGAAGACTATAGGTTTTTAGAGCAAACATTATATTCCCGAATTTTCTGAGCAATGTAAACTATTGTTAGCAAAATATTGAATCATAAAGGGAACTTAATTCACAAGGTAAATGTAAAACAAGTCTATTATTATAAAAAGTACCAACTAAACAAGTCTGATACTAAAATTGAAACTAATTAATAACATACAAAGTTTGCAATAACTTACGAAACTTAAAACAAATCCATCGTCATAAATAAATACTACTAAATTCTTAAAATTTGATACATAAGCCATTGCAAGTTAAAATTAAAATCCCGTACTTTGTCCAATTCTTTTAATCCATGTTTTCAGAACTCCGACATTATCCTTAGGAAGCGCCATCCAAGCTTCTCTATGTCCTGTACAACTGCCAAAGATTACAATAGCTGAAACATATAAGATGTCTTTTTTATCCCATTCAAGTTCATCCAATTTAGCAATACAATGTGTAACTGAAGGTCCACTATTATTTTTAATCATAAACTTCAAAGATGCTGACATCTCATTATTAAATTATTATCACCGGGCGAGGGTTGACAATTTTTCTTTTTCTTTTTAGGCTTTTCTCATTGAGACCGATGGGCGAAATTATTAGTCTGAGTCCATCTGGTATCCCTAAAATTTCCATCTTCATCACAATAAGTAATATGTCTCTTTGTTCCACATTCCGAACATTACTCGAAGAAAATGAGGTAACACCAGGATTTTAATCTTGGAAACTAGGTCCCCAAGAATGAACACCAGTAGTAGTGGCACCGTCGAATAGTGCTCTACAAAGGTCATGATAAGGTAGATGTGCAAGTCTTAAACTCTTTGCCTTAGGATGGGCCTGTATTGAAGTATCAAATTATAATTCTTAATAAAATCTTATAATTACTAATAAAATTTAGATAAACCAATAAAAACCTAAACAATAAACATTTATATACTTTGTCCACTCTTCCTTTGTCATGTTGATGGTGTTGGTGGCATGATTGTAAATATTGCCTGTTTTCATAGTTAACGGCAACCAAGCTTGATACTTTTGTTTTAAGTAGTCATATTGATTCTTCATTTGTGTTTGACAAACAACAAAGTTATGATTTTTCTTCAAAGTGCTCATAATTGTGGCTCAAGATTCTGACTTCAGACTACCTCCTTCTTTACCATTTAGAGCAACTTCTTGGATATATGCTTCAAGAAAACATTTATCTACTTCACTGTTGTTCCATCTGATTCCTCCATTCCTATATTCATGAATATTTATTCTTCAAATTTAAACCTCACGAGCTTTGATTAAAAAATACAAACAAATGTCACGGTGGTATTGATAATTTACAATTAGCCGAAGCTTCAAGAGTTGTTTTTGTAGTGTATGATTTTATTAAATGCTAAATAGATGAAGACTATGTAATGAGATATTGGATGCTTATCGTATCTTTAATTACGTATTCTTATTTATGGATTATTGGACCAAAGTAGTATTTCTTTATTCCACTTGAGTTTAGAAAACAAAGTAAAGGGATACAAAAACCAATCAATCTTCATCGGTATGTTATTCCTATTATTTTTTGTCATCTTCTCTGTCATTCAATTGATTAGATTCCATATTACCACACATACCATCGAAAATCAAAAGGACTTAACCTAAAAAAAATCATATATAGGGCAAATTGTACACAATACAGAGGAATCAGCTGAAGCCTGAAAGATCACTCCATATAAAATATATATATTCAATTAACAAAAAATAAAATCTCAAATCAGGAGAAGTACATGATTTTGAGAATATACAACTACAAAATAGTGGCCAGAAGTGTTTATTCATCTGAGTATACGCCCGGAAAGATCTTATTAGTGATGGAATTAGGGTTATTAGGAATGGAATTAGGGTTATTAGGAACAAAACGATGAGGTTTTGTTTGATTACTCTAATTTTTGAAGTGGAATATAATGAACAATTCAGGTGGAAGATGGACTTATTATGGGCAGAGGAAGACTGCTCCGACATAAAATGCTCCGACACAATGTTTCGAATTGCAATGTTAGAGTATCATAATGAATGCAAAGATATACTAGACGAATTGAAACGGGATTTGTTTCCGACATTAGAGTATCATAATGAAACGGGATTTGTAAATACCACCCTTGCGAAATTTTTAATTGACTCTGAAATCTCTAATTGACACATATCCCTACAAAAGAAAAAAAATTCACCAACGTCTCCCTATGTAACCGAAGTCAATGCACTCGCCGGCGATGAATTTTTAGGCTATTTTAGGGTGAAATGTCTAAGATACCTATGTAGAAATAAAACAAACTGAGTGATTAAATTATAAATAACTTAAATTTATAGAACCAAATCGTAATTTTTTAAATTTTCAAAATTGCAAAATAAGGGTGGGGTGGGGTGGGGTGGGGAAGAAGATGACTTATTTATTTTTTTTCCTTTTTTTTTGTCTTCATGTAAAATAAAAAAAAATTACAAAACATATATTTTTTTAATATAACATTACATGTTTAATTCTTGTTTATATTTTATTTTTAATAATTACATAATTAATAATAAATAATGTTTATACAATTTGGTGTAGTTAAATTAATTACAGAGTTTAGAAAATTTTAAGAAATAAATACGTACAATGCATATAAATTAGATATACTTTACTAATTGTTGAAAAATTGCTTAGGCATTTTTGTCAATTCACTTTCAGTCAATCTCCAAAAGCGTAAGTGTAGTGAGCTTCGAATTTAATTTTACAGGCATGCGTTGGTGAGTTTTTTTTTTGGTAAATTACAACCACCTCTGGGTATGGTCAAATTATGAAAATAAACTCCTCATGTTATGATAATTACATCTACCCCTCAACTATGAATCTTCTTACATGTCCATCATTGTGATGTCAAATTCAATATAATATTCTAGATTTCGTGGAATGTTCTCTACTTTGTATATGTTTTGTGCAAAAAATGCAGTTTATGATGTATCACAATCTGATATATACACGCCAAAAATACATCTTATGATCATCTTGTTTCAAAATGTGGAGCTCGAATGGGTGCAAAATTGAGAATATTCCATATAATCTAGATAAGGGTGGAAATCGGACGGAATGGATCAGTAATATCTTTTTTGAAAATTTTCCGATTTTTTTTCGGAAGTTTAAAATGGGTTTCAATTTCCGTTCCAAAAAAATTGGAATTTCAAAATCCATTCCAATTTCAGAATACCTCGAATTTTAAAATGTTTTGCATTGATTCTTAATTTTTTGTTCCAAAATCGGAAATAATGGTAATTTTAAGATTTTACTTCCTAATATTTTCGTAATTTCCGACCAAATGCAAGAATCCAAAACAAAGGTCAATAAGATGAAATGCAAACACTTGTATAAACAACATAATGAGTCTATCAAAACAAACATAGTTCTTGCAAAACATGAATATATATATAAATTCATAAAATTTATATTTTTTATATAATATATATCATACATTATATATTTCGGAAATAAAATCGGATTGAAAATTGGAATTTCCAATAATTTTATATGTAATTCCAATTTCGTTCCAAAAATAATTGGAAAAATCGGAAATTGGAATGAAAAAACGGGTTCCAAATTCGGATATTTTAGGTTCGGAATTGGCGGAATTCGGAAATTCCATTCCAATTTCCACCCCTAAATCTAGAAGATGGTACTAAATTTGACACCGCAAGGGTAGACGTGTAATGAGTTTATCAAAACAATCATAGTTCTTGCAAAACATGAATATATATATAAATTCATAAAATTTATATTTTTTATATAATATATATCATACATTATATATTTCGGAAATAAAATCGGATTGAAAATTGGAATTTCCAATAATTTTATATGTAATTCCAATTCCGTTCCAAAAATAATTGGAAGAATCGGAAATTTGAATGAAAAAACGAGTTCCAAATTCGGATATTTTCGGATCAGAATTGTCGGAATTCGAAAATTCCATTCCAATTTTCACCCCTAAATCTAGAAGATGGTACTAAATTTGACACCGTAAGGGTAGACGTGTAAGAAGATTTATAGCTGAAGTTTTGAGGGCAGTTGTCAATTAGAGATTCCACGGGAGGTATTTGCAATTAGCTCATTTCTATTCATTTATTGTATGCTTAAGTAGGGGTATTTCAGTCATTTCCTGTAAGTCTAACATGCTTAACTAATCATCTTCGGACGAATTTTGTGCTCCAGAATTAGGGTTCTTGGTCTTGGTCAGTTTTTTTTTTTTTACTTGTTTCTGTATCTAGGTATTGATCTATACTTTTTTGTGTGTTTCTTCGTCTGAAAGATAATTGTATACGCCCGGAAAGATCTTGGCGGCGGTGTGTTACATATATATATATATATATATATATATATATATATATATATATATATATATATATATATATATATATATATATATATATATATATATATAATATATATATACAAAGATGTAGTTTATGTTTGTGTTTCCGAGATAATATTCCCCAACGGAGAACCCGATGATGATGACGGTTATGATGTCATGATAACTGATGACGAGTACGACGAGACACTAGACGATGATTATCATGGTGATGAGATGGATGATGATGATGTGATAGACGATGATGATGATTGGCTGGACGATGATGACGTGATAGACGACGATGAGGTGGCAAAGAAGAACGAGTTGGAAAAGGAACGACTTGACGGTTGGCTGAAGCATTATCTTGCTAATCACGAGGTGGTGAGGCAATATCGGAAGGTGTATGCTAAGATAGATAAGAATCAGAAAGCATACGATTGTTTCGACGAGAACTCTGAAACTGAAGAACTTCCTTCTGAAGCCGTTGGATCAACCCCAAACTTACTGCGAATGGTACGACTGTTTCGACGGGATTGTTTGTATAATAGAACGCTCTATCAAACGAACACACGAGGCGAAGAACTCTAGGGATCTGATATTGTATAAACGCCCTGCTCCTTTGCCAGCAAGACGTGTTGACTATCGGACCATGGTCAAACACGGGAGCACCTTGAAGCACTCGATCGCGGAAAACTAAGCATCACATCAGAATCGTTTGGTTGATTTTGATTAGTAGTTGAATTTTAGTTTACTCTCTACTGCCATTAACAATATCGGACCAAATGTTGGCCTAGTTGTTTCGTATTTTGGTTGCGTATCGTTTTGGCCTAGTATTGTATTTTGGTTGCGCTTATTTCAAATGATTCAAATCAATCTTTTGAAATATCTCAGTATATATTTTGGTTGTTGCCATTCAAGTCTATTTTGTTAAAAAAATATCTCGTATTTTGGTTGAGTTTCTAATCGATGATTCATAGCAGTGGCAAAGACGGTACTGCCCCTAAGGAAGTAAGGTTCTTTTGATCCACTTGACCGTGTAGTGCATAACCGGCTGCTAGACCCCCACCCAACACTTTCGGTTTACGTGCAAAAGGACAGAATTGCCCCTACGAACCAAAGCGATAAAAGTAGCCCCGAAGAGAAGAATTGGCTTGACGGCTTATATTATTCCACATGGAGCGCCCCACCCGAACGAGGTCTTCGATAAGTTGTTACACTACCAACTTTGCTGATAATCTCAAATATTATGAAGATTTGGAAGATCACTAAATTAATCATGATGAAGATGTTTCTGATGACTTGTATTACGAAGAAAGGTTTTCGAATCTTAGAGAGAGACGGCATTGCCGACCGAGATCTCCCAAATATGGTTCAACTCCTAGGAGTAGACGAAGTAGAAAAAAACAACTATTTTAACGATGAAGATGTTTATGACGATGACTTCTATCACAATAACTTTTCGAATCGAAGAGAGAGAGAGAGAGAGAGAGAGAGAGAGAGAGAGAGAGAGAGAGAGAGAGAGAGAGAGAGAGAGAGAGAGAGATGGCTTGGTGAACTTCACCATGTGTAATCCCACCAATACACGAACGTGTATCTATCCAATTACACGTTTACACATGTTTATGTGTGTGATTGTGTGTAAATCTAGAGTTAAATATTGCATGCATGCTTAATTTGTTTTGCATTCAATTGTTTTGGCAGGCTCGAGCTCATTTTGGGTTTTTTTTTTAAATTTTAATTATTAATTTTATTATTAAAAATTATTTATAGTATAATGAAAAAAGTTATAAAGTAAATAATGAACTGTAGTTATATAAAACCAACTCGCGATCCGGTTCGCGAGCTATTGGACAACAATAATTGGGCTCAAGCTCGAGTACGTCCGAAGCTCAAACTCGTGAGCTAGAGCTCGAGTTCGAGCTTTTGTTGAGCCGACTCGGCTCGTTTTACCACTCCAATTTGTGGGCATGTGGCTATAATTCCAAAGCCAAATAAACTTAAAAGAACAATGCTTTAAAGATTGACGATTAAGTTTTATTTAAACTAGGGTAAATTACGATCATCCATGAGGTAAGGTCAAATTATGAAAAAATTCACTTGTTTGGGTAATTACAACCACCTCACTCAACTATGAATTTTCTTACACGTCCACCGTTGTGATGTCAAATCAACAACATCTTATAGATTTTGTTCTCTAGTTTATACTCGTTTTGTACAAGAATGCAGTTTCTGATGCACCACAATATGATATTTACAAGCCAAGAGACACATCTTATGATTATCTTGTTTCAAAATGTGCAGCTCGAATGTGGTAAAATGGTACAAATTGTAGAATAATCCACATAATTTAGAAAATTCCACTTAATTTGACACCGCAAGAGTTAACGTGTAAGAAAATTCATATTTGAGAGGATGGTTGTAAATTGTAATTACCCAAACATGGGAGAAAATTTTCGTAATTTAATATTACCTCAGGGGTGACCGTAATTTGACCTGAAATTTAATACTGAAATTTGAAATTGGACTCGAAACGGTGGAGGGAGTATTACCATACTACCCAAAGTACACACATTTATTGACATGCCTTGCATTCGGCTTTTTAGATCTTACACTTGGTGAAATACATCATATGATTTTAAACCGTAAATTTATATAAATAACTATCCACTATATTGGATATGTAGTTGTTATATAAGCTGTTTAGTGATGTTTAGTAATTTATGTATAGCATTTAGCATTTCATATTTCTGTTGTTAATAAAACGTGTTTTTAGCTATTACGTTTTTATTAGTTTTTCCTTCCTTTAACACTTTTAGGTAGTTATTGTAACAACTATTTAAAGCTGATTTTGTTACCGTTGTAAACACTAATCTTTTTTTTAATAATCATCTTCTTCTTCCCTCTTCTTTGATTTTCTTCTTCTGATATGAACCCTAGATTAGGGTTCTAACATGGTATCAGTTTTTCATTGATTCGATCGTATTTTCCAGTCAATCGATCGGTTTTTTTCTCGTTTCCGCGCGATTATCTTTTGTCATCTAGATTGTTGATTCTGGTGTTTATAATTCATGGCGCCGCCAGCTCGTTCTCCGTTGGATGATGTTTCGCATCCGATGTTTCTTCATCCGTCTGATGGTCCAAATTTGATTCTGGTTTCGCAGCTCTTAACTGAAGACAATTATGCTTCGTGGTCGCGAGCTATGACTATTTCATTAACGGTGAAGAACAAAATTGGTTTCATCGATGGCACGATTTCTGAGCCTGCTGCTGATGAGTTGGTTATGCGAAATGCTTGGATTCGGAATAATAATATTGTCATGTCTTGGATTATTAATTCGGTTTCCAAGGATATTCAAGGTAGTATTATGTATTCAAATTCGTCAAAAGAGATTTGGGATGAATTGGCGAATTATAGGCCATGTTGTTCTTGTGGAAAATGTGATTGTGGTGGTTTTGAAAAATTACAGGCTCATTATAATCAAGAGTATGTCATGAGTTTCCTTATGGGTTTGAATGAAAGTCTAGCTTCTACTCGTGGTCAAATCTTGCTCATGGATCCGCTTCCTCCCATATCTAAGGTGTTTGCGTTCATTTCTCAAGAAGAACGTCAGCGATCAGTTGTATCTTCGCATGTTGAGTCTTCTGGTTCTGTTTTTTCTGTCAAGAATCAGGGGTTTAAGCGGTCCATTAATAATCAGTTCTACAATACTGGTTTAAAGAAGAAAGAACGAAGTTTCTGCACACATTGCAATATGCAGGGACACACTGTGGAGAAGTGTTATAAACTTCATGGATATCCTCCATCTTATAAACAACAAAAATCTCGTTTTTCTTCTCATGCTAATCAGGTTTCTGGTTTTGATACTTCTTTGGATTCTCATTCTTCATATTCAGGTGTAAGTTCTCAACACATGGATGGATATCTTCAGTCCATGACTCCCTCTCAGTGTCAGCAGTTTATGTCTATGTTTTCATCACACATGGCTGCTCAACAGCAACAATCTGCTGCTTCTGTTCAGCCACTCTTCTGCTCATGGAGCTGATATAGCTACGGTTTCTTGTGTGACAGGTACTTGTGCTTTATCTGGTGTTCCTTCTTTATCCTCTAATGATTGGATTTTAGATTCAGGTGCTTCTAAACATATTTGCCATGATAAACAGTTGTTTGTTAATGTCAAATCTGTTAGTAATTCCAGGGTTCTTTTGCCTGATTCTTCTGTTTTAATTGTTTCCTATGTGGGTGATGTGCGTTTGTCTAAGGAGATTTTTCTTACTGGGGTTTTTTATGTTCCTCAGTTCAAATTTAATCTCATTTATGTGAGTGCTTTTCTCCAAAACAATCAATTTTTTATTGGTTTTTCTACATTTAATTTTGTCATACAGGACAAGTTCTTCAAGATGATTGGCAGGGGTAGAAAGGTTGAGGAGCTTTATGTTTTGGATTCACCTCCTTTTCTGCCACCTCTTTCCATATCTTCTTGTAATTCTGTGATTTTTTGTAATCAAGCTTCTGCCACTGTTTGGCATAAGAGGCTAGGTCATATGCCTTTTAAGAAATTGGGTTTTTTAAAAGCTTTTCTTCCAGTTTCTTCTGGTTTTGCTGCTCCTAAAGACAGCTGTTGTCATGTTTGTCCTGTTGCTAAACAAAAGAGGCTTTCTTTTCCTTCTCATAATCATGTTGCTGATCATGTTTTTGATCTCATTCATTGTGATATTTGGGGTCCTTATAAAGTTCCTTCTTATAATGGCTTCAAGTATTTCATTACCATAGTAGATGATTGTTCCAGGTATACATGGGTTCATTTGGTTCACTCTAAATCTGATGCTTTAGTTGTGATTCCTCGTTTTATTTCTATGGTTCAAACTCAATTTGGTAAGACCATTAAAGTTTTTCGTTCTGATAATGCTCCAGAGTTATCTTTTAATCATTTGTTTGCTCATCTGGGCATTTTACATCAGTTTTCTTGTGTGCAAACTCCTCAACAGAATGCTATTGTTGAGAGAAAACATCAACACATTTTGAATGTGGCTCGTTCTTTGTTTTTTGAGTCTAAAATTCCTGTTGAATACTGGAGTGATTGTGTTAATACTGCTGTTTATCTTATTAATCGTATTCCATCTAAAGTCTTGCACAATGTTTCTCCTTACAGTATTCTTTACCCTCAGTCTCCTTTTGATTATTCTAGTCTTAAGGTTTTTGGTTGTCTTTCCTTTGCTTCCACCTTGGCTGCTGCCAGAGATAAATTTCAGCCTAGAGCAAGGTCTTGTGCTTTTATTGGGTATCCTACTGGTGTTAAAGGGTATAAACTCTTGGATATTCACAGTAGGGAAGTGTTTTTTTCTAGGGATGTGGTATTTCATGAGGATCAGTTTCCTTTTGCCACCATTCCTCATTCTTCCACTGAGTCTATGTTTGATTCCCAACCTGTTATTCCTCTTTCTCAGTCTATTCCTCTATCTGCTGTGCCCACTGAGCCTTATGTGGATCCTTTGCCTTCTCTTTCTACTTCTCAGCCTAGAAGGTCTGGTAGGCAGATTAAGCCTCCTTCTTACTTGATTGATTATGCTTGTTTTGGGTTGCATAAGTCTCATTATCCTATTGCTTCTGTTTTGTCATATGATAAGTTATCTAGTGATTATAGACATTTTGTTCTTAATCTTTCTCATGATTCTGAACCTCATACTTATAATTCAGCATCCTCAATGGGTTAATGCTATGCAAGAAGAGCTTGATGCTCTTGAGGCCAATCACACTTGGTCTGTTGTTGCTTTGCCTCCTGATAAACATGCTATAAGTTGTAAATGGGTATATAAACTCAAGAGAAAGCAAGATGGTTCTATTGACAAGTATAAACCTAGGTTGGTAGCTCGAGGTTTTACTCAACAAGAAGGTGTGGATTATATTGATACTTTTTCACCTGTTGTTAAGCTTGTTTCTGTTAAGGTTTTGCTTGCTTTAGCTGCTGTTCATGGTTGGGAACTGCATCAGCTGGATGTTAATAATGCTTTTCTCAATGGAGATTTGCATGAAGAAGTCTATATGGATTTGCCTTCGGGGTATTCCCAGGCCTCTATATCTCCAGGTTATTCTTCTCCTTTAGTTTGTAAATTACACAAGTCATTGTATGGCCTCAAGCAAGCTTCCAGACAATGGAATGCAAAATTTACTGAGGTTATTTTGGATCTAGGTTTTATTCAATCTCAAAATGATTATTCTCTGTTTACTAGAGGTCATGGTTCTTCTTTTATTGTCTTGTTGCTTTATGTAGATGACATGGTTATTGTTGGTCCTAGTTCTGCTAATATTTCAGGTTTCAAGCAAGTTTTGAGTACTAAGTTTAAGCTCAAAGACCTTGGTCCTATGAAGTATTTTTTGGGTATTGAAATTGCCCGGTCTCATTCTGGTATTTCTATTTCCCAGAGGCAGTATGCTCTCACTCTTCTTGCTGATACTAAATATACAGATTGTAAGCCAGTTACTTTGCCTATGGATCCTAAATTGAAACTTTCTTCTGAAGATGGTGAATTACTGGCAGATTCTTCAGCTTATAGAAGGCTCATTGGCAGGCTCTTGTATCTTACCATTACTAGGCCAGACATTGCTTATACTGTTCATAAACTTAGTCAATTTGTTTCTGCTCCTCGTACTTCACATATGCAAGCTGTTCATCATCTATTAAGATATCTTAAAGTAGCTCCGGGTCAAGGTTTATTTTACTCCTCTGCCTCAGATCTTATTATCAAAGGTTTTTCAGATGCTGATTGGGGATCTTGTCTTGATACTAGAAAGTCTACCACTGGGTTTTTCATTTTTTTGGGTGACTCTTTGATCTCTTGGAAGTCCAAGAAACAGGTCACTGTTTCCAGATCTTCTGCAGAGGCAGAATACAGAGCTCTAGCTACCAAAGCTAGTGAATTGGTTTGGGTTCTCCAGTTGTTATGTGATTTTCAGGCTGTTCCCCCATCCACTTTGCTCTTTTGTGACAATTTGGCTGCTGTTCATATTGCTTCTAATCCAACATTTCATGAAAGGACTAAGCACATAGAAATTGATTGTCATTTTGTCAGGCAGCAGGTTAAACAGAAGAAGTTCAGACTCATGCCTGTTAAAAGTTGTGACCAGCTTGCAGATCTCTTCACTAAAGCATTGCCTCTCCCTGCTTTTACACATTTGTTGTCCAAGATGGCTTTTCTCAACATTTATGCTTGCTCAAGTCCATCTTGAGGGGGGGATATTGGATATGTAGTTGTTATATAAGCTGTTTAGTGATGTTTAGTAATTTATGTATAGCATTTAGCATTTCATATTTCTGTTGTTAATAAAACGTGTTTTTAGCTATTAAGTTTTTATTAGTTTTTCCTTCCTTTAACACTTTTAGGTAGTTATTGTAAGAGCTATTTAAAGCTGATTTTGTTACCGTTGTAAACACTAATCTTTTTTTTAATAATCATCTTCTTCTTCCCTCTTCTTTGATTTTCTTCTTCTGATATGAACCCTAGATTAGGGTTCTAACACACTAAGCACACATAAACATAGGTATATGTGTTATTATGTGTAGATTTACGATTTAAAAGTACCTAGTGTATTTCACGAGGTGTAAGTTCTACAAATCCACGTGCATTCCATTTATCAATTCTGCATGGGCATTTGAAAAGACTTAAATTGACACAAGAAGGCATTTCAACAGCTCCCAATTAAACCCATCGGTTTGTCCCTTTATCTTCATGCATGCTTATTTATTAAGCACAATCAAACCCATTCTCTACAAAGTTTTAATTAAGAAGCCATTTTGCGGAAGAAGAAATTAAAAAAAAAATTAAAAAAAAAATGAGTTCATCAGATTCCGAAAGCTCTAGTTTCATGTTCATCAACTACCGAATTACTACCCATTCGAGAACTGATGAAACTCATCAGGCAATCTTTTCGTGAATGTAAGAAGAAGGCGAAAATCGAAAAGTGGGAACTAGAGTTGAAGTTGCAGTGGAGTGAGAAAAAGTGCGAGGAATTGAACAAGACGAATAAGAGGCTGGTTGAGGAGACGACCGCAAAGGATATGTTAATCCTCGATTTAAATCAGAAAATTAACGAGTTGAAGAACAAAAACATCGAAAATGAGCGATTCGTCGGAGTTTATCAAGAGAGATTCAAACGCTTGGATACAACACTTGTGAAAATGAAGAAGGAGATTGATGATTTGAGGCCTGAGAAAATATTGGTTGTTTATAACCATAAAATGGAGGGAATAGGTAAGTACTAATTAATTGATTAATTAATTTATAATCTATTTTTACCAACCATGCTTGATGGTTTATTTATTCGATACGAAGCACTCAAACCGATCGCCATGCACATCCCGGCTTCTAGCAACCCGAGCGAGGTCTTCAACGTTCGACCTTATGTTCCAATTATAAGCCGTCGCACCGCCAACTTTGCTGATAATCTCGAATATTACGAAGATAGTGATGAAGATTTAGAAGACCACTATTTTAATCACGATGAAGATGTTTATGATGACGACTTCTATTTCAAAGGGGTTTCGAATTGGAGAGAGAGATGGCAATACGGATCGAGATCTCCCAAATACGGATCGACTCCTAGGAGTAGACGTCGTAGAAAAAACCACTATTTTAATGATGAAGATGTTTGTGATGATCACTTCTGTCACAATAGCTTTTCGAAAGTATGAGATGTAGCACGATTATTCGATAATATAACAACTGATGTTGAGCATTGAATTGTTGTTATTTGTTGGTTGGTGGCGATGATTTTGGTTGAATTGGTCAAATTTTTGTTTGATTTTGACGAAGTTGTTTTTCTACAAGAACCAGTCGATTTTTTTTTTTTATTATTTTCGACATGTTTAGATAGAAAACTGTAAACAAATCGACATGTTCTTATCGATTTTTTAGCATTTTTCGACACTAAAATGTCAAGTTTTGTTCATATTTTGACACGCTGGTGTCGAAATTTGACAAAAAAATCAACCTGTCAAAGCTCGCGATTTAGGCAGTGATACGGGCCATTCTGACTTAAATAAACAAAATCGGATCAAAATGAGATAACTCGCCTTTACGAGAGAAAACATCGGACCGCGATACTTCGGTGACGACATAAAGATACTACAGCTCGCAAGCCCAGCACCAAGACGAGGTAAGACGGGCCCAAAGTAATAAAGGCCCAACAGATGTGGCTTGAGAGCAGGGAGAAACCCTAGAAAAGGAAACCTTGGAGGCCAAGGTTTCATCATCTATAAATAGGAGAACACATTATATTTCTTACACACATGCTTTTACATGCTTTTACATGCGTTTTTCACAAATATACTCAAAAATATTATACTGACTTGATCGTCGGAGCTTTCCCGCCGGGAACCTCCCCCGGCGTTGCAGGTCTCCTCACCGGAATCCGGATCACACGCTTGGGAAGAGAGAAGAAGCCCCCCGGACTAAATCAACACGCTTGGGAAGAGAGAAGAAGCCCCCCGGACTAAATCAAGTGGCGCCGTCTGTGGGAAATTTTCTAGAATTTTGGAACACAACTTCCAGGAAAATACTAGATCTGCCCCTGGAAGTCCAGATCTGAGCTAAAAACGTGGAGACTAATGGAAGAAGGAGACACAATCGCCCGAAACTTACAAAAGGAGCTGGATGCAGCTGTTCGCGACACGCCCGTTGTCGATCCGTCGTCTGCCCTGAAGGACAAGTCAGGATGCAGCCTAGCTACGCCTGAAAAGGAAAGTCGGATTCCCCTCTTCTCGGGTAGCCCTTCTTTCGAGTTCCAGAGTGGTGAAGCCGCTTCGAGAAAACCGGCTACGGCCCCGGCTCCACCCCCCAATGAGCGTACATACACTAGAGACGAGGTGGAGGCCATGATCACCACGGCCATTCGGAATTACACTCAATCCTTACCCCAAGACAACCGGTGTAGGAGAGACTTTAGACGCTCCCCAAATGAAGGACGAGCTGAGGATGAATGCGACAGTTACTCGGAGAATCGAGAAGGCAATAGTCATGGCGTCAGGACTGAGGTGGATAGTCTGAGGCGCGATATGAACGAATAAAAAGCCCTGCGGAATGGTTCGGCACGAGCTATCGAAGGATCCAGCCCCTTCGCTAGGCATCTCGATGATGATCCCATACCAGTTAATTACCGACCTATTCTATTCGAGTACAATGGCACATCAGATCCCGCTGAACACCTAAGTCGTTTCAATAACACAGCGTCACTACACCAGCTCACGGAAGGGGTGAAGTGTCGTGCCTTCGTCACCACTTTAGCCGGGCCAGCTCAAGCCTGGTTCGGTTTGTTGCCCCCCGGAAGCGTGCACTCTTTTGGACAGTTTGCCAAGGCCTTCATGAATCAGTTTGCTAGCTCGAAGAAGTGCAAAAAGACCTCTCTGTCGCTGTTCAGTATTCGTCAGAAAGAGAAGGAAAGTCTTAGGAACTACATCAAATGGTTCACTTCGGCCACTTTAGAAGTCCCCACTACCAGCGATGAGGTGCTTATGGCGGCTCTTTCACAAGGGCTAAAAGATGATGAGTTTTTCCGAGCTCTAGCGCTGGAACCCTCGCCCGATTTCGATAATCTACTGGAGAGAGCATCTAGGTTCATTAACCTGGAGGAAGCCCGACAACAGAAAGTGGAAGAATCTCACCAGACAATGAACGTACGAGCCAACGAAGCGAAGAAAGGCAAGGAGCCCATGTTATCCAGAAGAGATACAATGCCTGGACGAGGTACTGCCCCGAACGCCAAAGGATCCCGATATCAATCATATCAGCCTCTCACAGCACCCTTGTCTCATGTGTTGTGCGCGATCGAGAAGAGGGCTGATTTGCGTTGGCCCCGGTCCGCTCGAGAGGAACCTCGCCGAAATCCAGCAATGGGTACCTTTTGTCGTTTTCATAATGAATATGGACATGTGACGGACGATTGTTCGCATCTAAAGGATGAGGTGGAGCGTCTTATCAGAGACAATAAAATTGGGGACTTTGTGAAGATAGACCCCCCCCCCCCCCCCCGAGGACAAAAACGTGAAGCTCAATTCGGAAATCCTGCGCGAGTTCCGCCTCCACCACCGATGCCCAAACGAGGATTCATCCAGATGATTTCAGGAGTCCCTACGGGAGGAGATACTCACCGGGCTAGGCGGCGCCATCTCGGTAATCTCAAGAACAATCCCGAAGTTTGCCAAATCTCTATATCGAAATGCCGTCAATACCCCACTATCTCATTTGGTCCCGAAGATGAAGTAGACCTCGATGATTTTCATTGCGATCCCCTCCTCATCACGATTAACGTCGGAGGATACGATGTAGCTCGTGCCTTTATCGACTCGGGGAGTTCGGTGGATGTCATATCTTACGAGTGTTTCTTACAAATGGAACTTGATCTCCCGATCTTCCCTGTCACCACCCCGATATTTGGGTTCACAGGAGGATCCCTAACACCGATCGGACAAGTCAAGATCCCCGTCACCATAGGAACGCCACCTCGAACGCGTACACAAACTGTCAACTTTGTCATCGTTGAAGGGTCCCCAACCTCGTACAATATCGTGATAGGACGACAAATGATGCACATCTTCCGGGCGATCCCTTCGACTATTCATCAAAAACTCAAATTCCCAGTCGATGGAGTGATAGGTGAGGTCAGAGGTGATCAAGCCCAGTCAAGATCCTGTTATGTCGAGATGGTCAAGATAGCCGAGAAATGGCGACGCGACACCTTTATTAAAGAGGACCTGGGAGACGAGAAGCGCCCTCGAATTGATCCTGAAGATAAGGTTGCTCACGTACAACCCATGGATGAATTAATGACAATAGACCTTGTCCCTGGCATGTTGAAGCAGACCCGGATAAGCAAAGACCTAGAACCACCTCTCCGAGATGAGCTGATAGCACTATTACGATCTAATGTAGATATCTTCGCATGGCAACCAAGCGACCTGACTGGTATCACACCTCGCACCGCTGTGCACAAGCTTAATTTGCGACCCGAGTGCAAACCCATCAAACAAAAGCGGCGACACTTCGGCATCGAAAAAGATGAGATTATCAAACAAGAAGTCCAACGACTTCTGGATATTGGACATATTAGGGAAATCCAATTCCCCACGTGGTTGTCCAACGCGGTGTTGGTACAGAAGACTAATGGACAGTGGCGAATGTGCATTGATTTTAGGGACTTAAACAAGGCCTGCCCGAAGGATGATTATCCCTTACCCCGTATAGATCAACTCGTAGACGCCACTGCTGGATGCGAGCTACTCAGTATGATGGACGCTTCACAGGGATACCACCAAATCCCGCTGGAAGAAAGGGATCAACCGGCAGTGAGCTTTATCACAGCCACAGGCACCTACTGTTATGTGGTAATGCCTTTCGGTTTGAAAAACGCGGGAGCCACGTATCAGAGATTGATGGATAAGATGTTTCGGGCTCAGCTCGGGCGCAATATCGAGGTCTACGTCGATGACATGCTGGTCAAGAGCAAGAAATGTTCCACACACCTTGCGGACTTAGCTGAGACATTTGCCACCCTTCGCCTCTACGGGATGAAATTGAGTCCTGCGAAATGCGCGTTTGCAGTGAAAGCTGGAAAATTCCTCGGATACGTCGTTAATCGAGAAGGTATCAAGGTAAACCAGGATAAGGTCGAGGCCGTACTCCAAATGACACCCCCTCGATCCATCAAGGAAGTCCAATCCTTAGCAGGAAAAGTGGTGGCCCTAGCTCGCTTCATATCGCGGATGGCTGATAAAAGTCTGCCTTTCTTTAAAATACTGAGGAAAGCGGCCCAGTTCGAATGGACCGAAGAATGCCAGCTCGCATTCGAGGCACTAAAACATTCGCTCACTTGCTTGCCCATTCTTACCACCCCTGAAAAAGGCGAAACTCTGTTCGTATATTTATCGGTAGGCGACGAGTCGATTAGCTCAGTCCTGTTCAATGAAGTAAATAGCCAACAACGACCGATCTATTACATCAGCAAAATCCTCTCTAACTCGGAAATTAAGTATTCGGAAGTCGAAAAAATAGCGTATGCGCTGGTCCTCACTACGCGGCGACTCCGGCCTTACTTCCTATCGCATACCATGGTAATCCGTACAAGTCTACCACTTCGTCAAACTCTAGGCCAACCTACAGCATCGGGACGAATTGTTAAGTGGGCTATCGAATTAGGACAATATTAAATTCAATATCAACCCCGTACCTCGGTTAAGGGGCAAGCACTGGCAGACTTCATCCGAGAAACCACCAGGATACCCATCGAAAAAGAGTGGAAAATTTACGTGGATTGGTCATCCACAGCGACAGGAGCAGGGGCAGGGATAATAATCATTGATCCCACAGGAATGGAGGTCGAATTTGCTATTAAGTTACCACGAGTTTCCAATAATGAAGCGGAATATGAGGCCTTCATCCGAGGTATGGAAATCGCTCAAGAACTCGGTGCGAGGGTGGTGCGAATAAACTCCGACTCTCAACTAGTAATACACCAGTTAGAAGGAGACTACGAAGTAAAAAATGATAGAATGAAGGGATATGTGAACAAAGCCCGAGCGGTACAAGAAACCTTTGAGGCTTGCACTGTGCATCAGATCCCGAGAAGTGACAACCAACGAGCTGACTTCCTCGCCAAAATTGGGTCATCAGTCGCCGATTGTGTTGAGAGAAAGATCTCTATCCTTATTGCCCCTACCCCAACACCGGGGATCATGATAATCGACGAGGAGCCCGACTGGCGAACGCCCTTGTTCGCACATTTCAAAGGAGAGCGAACCGGTACAAAAAGAGAACAACACCGCTTAGCATATAAAGCAAGACATTTTTACGTGCGACATGGGATATTGTATAAAAGGAACTTCACCACGGTAGACGCGAGATGCTTGGGAAAACAGGAGGCAAAGCACATTCTTGACGAAGCACATCGAGGTGGTTGTGGTGAACACGGAGGAGCTCGGGCCCTCATACAGAAATTATATCGGGCTGGATATTATTGGCCCGGCATGAAGAAGGACACTCATCAATATGTTCAACACTGCATACAGTGTCAGAAATATGCCTCACTTATCCACAAACCGGGAGAAGAAATGATCATCATGAGCGCTCCATGCCCCTTTGCCCAATGGGGAACTGATCTAGTAGGACCATTCCCCCAAACCACTGGCAGGAAAAAATTCCTCATTGTCGCGGTAGACTACTTCACCAAGTGGGTCGAAGCCGAGGCTTTATCAAAAATATCAGAGGATGAGGTTATGCATTTTATTTGGAAAAATATCTGTTGTCGATTTGGTCTACCCCGGAGCCTTGTATCGGATAATGACACTCAATTCAATGGCAAGAAGATTCGCGCGTGGTGTGAAGAAATGAAAATTACACAAAAGTTTGTGGCAGTTGCGCACCCCCAGGCCAATGGCCAAGTCGAATCCACAAACCGGACCATCGTCAATGGCTTAAAGAAGAGGATAGACGAGCTAGGCGGAAGCTGGGTAGACGAGTTACCTTCAGTCCTTTGGTCTTACCGAACCACGGCCAAAGCAGCTACCGGTGAAACACCATTTCGGTTAACCTACGGAACCGAAGCAGTTATTCCGGTTGAGGTGGCAATGGACACACTCCACATAACCACATTTGATGAAAAGACAAACGATGATGCCTTGAGAACACGGTTAGATGAGATCTTTGACTTGCGAGAGGCGGCATATTTACACATGGAACGAAACAAGAATTTGATCAAAGCTCGATATGATCAATTCCGGTCCCGTTCGTTCCAGATCGGTGATCTCGTCCTACGACGAGCTGACGCCCTAAAACACACAGGGAAATTGGAAGCCAATTGGGAAGGACCATATGTGGTCACAAAATGTTTGGCCGGCGGGGGATATGAGATGGCAGATGTAGAGGGAAAGCCATTACCGCGAGCATGGAACATAATCCACCTGAAGCGCTTCTTCGCGTAAAAAAAAAAAAAAAAAAAAAAAAAAAAGAGGGAGAGCTAGTCAGCGAAGTAGAGAAGCGACACATCTTGTAAAGGCAAAAGCCATCAATAAACATTCATTTTCCGAGCTGGGCTAGGCCCCGTGGTTTTTTCTCTCCTCATTTGGAGGGTTTCCACGTTAAAAAAATCCTTGTGTTATTTATTTAAGTTACAACTGTGGCGTTAAATCGCGTATTACACCGAGGCGTTAAATCGCGTATTACACCGTGGCGTTAAATCGCGTACTACACCGAGGCGTTAAATCGCGTACTACACCGAGGCGTTAAATCGCGTACTACACCGAGGCGTTAAATCGCGTATTACACCGTGGCGTTAAATCGCGTATTACACCGAGGCGTTAAATCGCGTATTACACTGAGGCGTTAAATCGCGTATTACACTGTGGCGTTAAATCGCGTATTACACCGAGGCGTTAAATCGCGTATTACACTGTGGCGTTAAATCGCGTTTTACACCGAGGCGTTAAATCGCGTATTACACCGAGGCGTTAAATCGCGTATTACACCGAGGCGTTAAATCGCGTATTACACTGAGGCGTTAAATCGCGTATTACACTGTGGCGTTAAATCGCGTATTACACCGAGGCGTTAAATCGCGTACTATACCGAGGCGTTAAATCGCGCATTACACTGAGGCGTTAAATCGCGTGTCACACCGAGGCGTTAAATCGCGTATTACAACGAGGTTTTAAGTCGCATCTATAAATGAAATATTGAAACCAGGCGCTAAATTAAAATCAAAGTGAGTTATTGAAATGAATAAAAGTGGCTTGCCAAGATCAGGCTAAGTCCTAAGTTGATGAATTCAAAGAATGATCGCCGACGAAAATCAAAAAGAGTTGATTGGTTCAACTCGAATTCGAAAAGGATTTGTTGAATCTAGAATTTATTCTTGAATACACAAACATCAAAAAGGATATAAGAAGCCCAAGTAAACTTGAGAAGCAAACAGAGGAATTTCCAACATATTGAAATACAATAAGCAAAAAAGATTGTTCAAAACACATGACAAAAAAGGAAAAAAGGAACGAGAGAACATTGTTTAGAATACACATGGTCAAAATACAAATAGACAAATTGACTAAGTATTTCCAGTCATCACTTCGGGGACCTCCACCCTTGCTTCACTTTTATCCCCAGCGGGCGGAGGAGGAGGCGAGACGGGGTCCGGCTGTGCTTCGTCAAGATTAGTCCCCGTTTCGATGGTCTCGATGTCCCCGACAAAGTCGGTAATAACCACCGATGAAGCCCCTTGGCCGGAAAATTCTTCAACGAGTCCTTGATGAATCTGCCTCCACCATTCCAAGTTGGGGTCCTCGTTGACATCCCTTTCGAAGCCCGGAATCTCGTCATCGGGGAGATCTTCGGCGAGCTCGTTCTCCACCAGCGGGAACTCGATGTCGGCACCGCTTAATCGCTTCCGTACAGCCACAATCGCTGCCGAGAATAAAAAACGAGCTAGGCCGGGAGCTTCTCGGGTAAAGGTGGTCGAACGCCACAATCGGTGAAAGAAGCGACGAACAAACTCTTCTATAAAGCGGAGACCTTCAGGCGATCCCGGAAACAGCCTCTGCCCCTATTTTACTCCTTCGGTAAAATTAGAGGAAGCCTGCACTCCGGCTGCGAACAGCTCGTTAGAAAGCCCTTTCGCTTTTTCCTCCAAGCTTGCATTGTGGGATGCTAGGGAGTCCTTCTCCGCCTGCAAAATCTTCTCCCTCTCTTGCAGCCTTCTCACCTTGGCGAACAACCCTCTTTCGACGACTCCGCCACCGCCAAACTCTCCTTCCAAGCTCGGACCTCCTTCCGAAGTTGAGTGACCTCTTTCTTTTGATTATCATATGCCTCGCGCGAGACGTCGTCCCATCCTAGAGGGCCCGAAAAAGCGATGGCGAATTGCTGCACGTACAAGAAGTTCAAATAAAGTTCGCCGTGAATGAAAAATATAAAGATAAGGACTGACTCGCGTGTACAAAATAAAACAAACATGCGTGATATTATGTAAAAGCAACTCGAGCCGGTCACCTTTACTCATCTGCCCGAAGTGGGCAACATCTCGAGGAAATGCCAAAGCCCGACAAGCGGCAATGGCATTCTCCGCATTCTGGCAGAGGTGAAGTGCAAAGTTAGGGGGTGGGGGTGACCCGGCTGGCCCAAGAGCCAAATCAGCCCTCCGTTTCTTCGAAATGGGCTCTTTCTCTACCACTTCTTCAGTTGAGGAGGGTGGCGGAGAAGAGGCCACAACTATGGCTGAGGATCGCCGAGGAGGCTCGGGATCCTCAACGCGTGGCCCACCTCGCGGACGCGAAGGCACGACATTCTTCTTGGAGGGTCTCGGTCTTAAAGCCCCTTCCTCCGAAGATCGTTTCTCGGATTCAGCGGCTAAAGGACGCTGAAACTCAGACGCCTGGAACCCAGGCTCCGGCTCGGAAGGACGAGTGGCCGGCTTGTCACCTCGAAACATCCTCTTCATCCTTAAATCTGCCCACGAGATTGAGGGAAATATAATGA
Source organism: Erythranthe guttata (assembly GCF_000504015.1). Next base: position 235,255 of record NW_012193091.1, read on the forward strand.
ATGAATGAGACAAAAAATAAGTAAGTACAAAATTAACGAAGTGAAGAACAACCACCCGAAATAAAACAGTAAATCAAAGCAGAAATGGGTGTCATGACTAAACCCACCTAAATCCTCTCGAGTTAGGGAATGGGTGCCGTTGTCATGAAAATAGAAGTGACGGCTATCCGGGATACCGTAACTCGGTTGAAAATGAGCTATCATTTTCAACAAACAGTCATCAATCGCCAAAGGTTTTCCCCTCTTCTTTTCGGGCAAAGTGGCGAGCCAAGGGCACAAATAGGGGGTGTCAACAGGGTTTTTCGCGAAAAAAGTAATGACCTTGCCACCCGTCAGTCTTGTTGGGTGGCATTAGTATCTTGAAACCCGGACGAGCCGAGATAGAAATATGAAAGGGACTGGAGTTCTTTAACACCATAACGCTCCGGAAACGAGCTGGTGTAGGAATTACCCCCGACCAGGCACAGAGCATGCGAAACCCGGTCATAATGATTATGGCATGAGGATGGAATTGGTTAAGGGACACGTTACATAACTGGGCAATCTCGGAGAACCAGGGCGAGATAGGGAAGGAAAGACCGAAGTAAAACTGCTCCGAAAACCAGGTACTAAAACCTAGAGGAGGATTTAACGGACGCTCATCTCGCGAAGGCAAGACTAATTCAACATCAGTAGGGAGGCCTATGTCGCGAGCTAAGTTAATCAGATCTATTTCACTTAAAGTGCTAGGCCCCCATTGATCATCTAAATCCCGCCCCCCAGATAACGAAGGAGAACCACTCCTCGCAGAAGACAGAGCCTCATTCCTACCCCTCTTCTTAGGTCTTTGCAAAAGTTTGCCTGAGGGGGAGAAGTAAGGTCCATCTTCCGAAGAGGAGGAAATAGAAAGAGCGGGGTATTCATCCCCCTCCCCGGAACAGCGGCTGGAAGGCATTTTTTGGCCAAAGGGTTCGGGAGAATGGGAAGACATAACCGATCGGAAGAATAAGACGAGGGTAATAAAAGACCAGAAAGAAAAGTAGTACCTTTGTCGGGGAAGGAAGTGGGCACGAAGGGTAATGACTCTGTTTCGGAGAGTAAAATCACCGGAAGGAAAAATAGTAAGAAAGAGAGCACGGAGGTGAAAGGGGAAATTTTTTTGCAAATTGGTATAAGTTGGATATTTATAGGGGAAGAAGATGGGGGAGAATCAAATCTCAACCGCTTACTTGGACGGGCAGGATCAAAAGCGGATTGTCTCGAACTTAACGCAAAAACACCGATTGAAATTTCCTCATGATGACCTAGGGAACTCGAATCGACGGCATTGATTGACAGGATAATAAATAGGGGGCGGAGAGCACGCGCCCCCACCAAAAGTAAATCTGAAATCGAGTTATCACTTCGCATACTCCACACTTATAAAACGAGAAGCGAACTCGTCTTATAATTATAGAGTAGGGGGGAGTAGTTGATACGGGCCATTCTGACTTAAATAAACAAACACGGATCAAAATGAGATAACTCGCCTTTACGAGAGAAAACATCGAACCGCGATACTTCAGTGACGACATAAAGATACTACAGCTCGCAAGCCCAGCACCAAGACGAGGTAAGACGGGCCCAAAGTAATAAAGGCCCAACAGATGTGGCTTGAGAGCAGGGAGAAACCCTAGAAAATGAAACCTTGGAGGCCAAGGTTTCATCATCTATAAATAGGAGAACACATTATATTTCTTACACACATGCTTTTACATGCTTTTACATGCACTTTTCACAAATATACTCAAAAATATTATACTGACTTGATCGTCGGAACTTTCCCGCCGGGAACCTCCCCCGGCGTTGCAGGTCTCCTCACCGGAATCCGGATCACACGTTTGGGAAGAGAGAAGAAGCCCCCCGGACTAAATCAGACAGCTTGTTGTTTCCTTTCAGACATTAGCTCTGTTACATTGTTATCTGCGTTTATTGTATATTATTTTAGGTTCGGTCCGGTTTGGTTCTGAAAATGTTGGTCTTTCGTATACTCATATGATACATACGAAAGTAAAACATTAAAACATGATTTCGCGATGTACAAAACTCTAACGTTAAAAGAATACGTGTGTATATATATATATATATATATATATATATATATATATATATATATTTGGAAAAGTATGTCTTAAATTAGTAGAGTTTGGTTAACTTAAGTGAAGATTGAAAAGTTAATGATTGTGAATTGAAATAATCTATTTATATAATCATAAATTTCGAATGAATTGATTTTTATTTTTTTTATTTAATTGAATTAATCTTGTTATTGCTCGAACCTGGTACTAAATATGTTAGAATTTAATATTAGATGTGATTTTTTTTTTTTTTTTGATAATTAAAACATGCATTAAATTAGAAGAACGAAAAATTACAAGAGTCGGCAAGAGGGAGGCCTCCGTCGCAAAAACAGATTAAAGGAAACAAATTTAAAGGAACATGACCAATCCTACTATCTAAAATAGCCAATTAAGCAAAGATTGTGGGAACTGAATTTTAATTTACTCATACTTGTCTATTTGAACTGAATTTTAATTTACTCATACTTGTCTATTTGAACTGAATTTTATAACATATCTTATTAACTTTAGGCCTCGTTTGCTTGTTAGTCTTAGGTTAGATTGAGTAAATAGTACGAGTTAATAAGATGATTCAACATTGATAAGCTACTAAAGTGGAATTCCGCAATTAAGTATTATTATGTCGTGAAATTAGTAGCACCCCTTTTCCCTGCATTAATTTTATAGGGGTGACTAAAAAAGAAAATTACGATTTTATCATTAAAACAATAACTTAGTTTTAAAAAAAACTCTATAGACAATTCACATATAATAACAATATCTAACAAAATTTAATGCGACATGTAATCTAAAGAACGACATATTATTAATTAATTAACTAATAGAGAATTAATCCAATCCAATCTAATTTGATATTAATCAATAAAATTCACTCGTACTAACCTTTAAATAATAAAATTTAGGGTAAATTACAGCCACCCTATGAGGTAAGGTCAAATTACAAAACACTCATCTTGTAATTACAACCACCCACCTCAACTATAAATCTTCTTACACGTCCACTCTTATGGGTCAAATTCAACAAAATCTTTTACATTCCGTGGAATAATTTGTAGTTTGTACTCGTTTTGTGCAAAAATGCAGTTTATGATGCACTAAATCTGATATTTACAAGTCAAGAGACACATCTTATGGATGATCGTTTTGTTTCAAAATGTGAAGCTCGAATGGGGTAAAACGGTGAAATGAAGAATATTCCACTAAATTCAAAACCGCAAAAGTTGCCTCGTAAATTCATATTTTAGAGTATGGTTAACTACCCAAATATGAGGGGTTTTTTTCTTCGTATTTTGACATTACCTAAGGGGCAGCAGTAATTTGCCATAAAATTTAGGGTAAATTATAACCACCTCCTCGATGTATGGTCAAATTACGAAAATCCCCCTTCTGTTTGGGTAATTACAACCACCCCTCAACTATAAATCTTCTTATACGCCCACCCTTGCGGTGTCAAATTTAGTGGAATCTTCTAGATTATATGAACAATTTTGTACCCGTTTTATCCCATTCGAGCTCCATATTTTGAAGCAAGATGATCATAAGATATGTTTTTTGGCATGTATATAGCAGATTGCGGTGCATCAGAAACTGCATTTTTGCACAAATTAGAGAGCATTCACGGAATCTAGATAATTATGTTGAATTTAACATCATATGAGTGGAGATGTAAGAAGATTCTTACTTGAGGGGTATATGTAATTATCCAAACATGAAGGGTTTTTTCTCAGAATTTGACCATACTGTGGGGTGTGGTTGTAATTTACCCTAAAATTTAATACTGAAATTTGAATTGGATTCTTGTTTATTAAATAAATATAAATAAATGAACTGGACTCGAACCGGAGGAGGGAGTACCATTAACATACCAACCCAAACGACACACTCTTTGGCACTACTTTTTTCGCAGCCTGCAATTCCTTCCTCTTTCGTCACTCTCTCTCTCTCTCTCAAACATTTCTACAAACACTTCAAAAACAAACTCAATTTTGCAGACGGTGGCCTAACAAGTAAAAATCAACCCATTTGCACCGCCGCCTCAAAAAAAAAAAAAAAAAACTGATCATTTTACAGCCGGGCGCAGAGCCCCCGTTGTTTTCCTTGTTTCACTTTCAATTTTTTTTTTTTTGTTATAAATTCTTTCGTCTGTAAAACGGCATCGTAAAGAAGCTAAATTTTTCCTTAAACGGTAATCGTAATCGGAAGGAAAAAACGAAAAGCAACCCTACTTCCAGAATTTCTGTGATTCTATTCCAGAATTTCGTCTCAGAAGGTGACGGTAAGCTTCGCGAAGCTTTATTTTAATTATTTTATTTTCAATTCTGTCGAAGAAAATAGTGAAAAGGGGTTATGTTTAGTTTTTTTTTCGAGTTTCGGCCTTCAAAAAACCCTATTTTTTGTTGCATGTAGGATAATAATCAAATGAGTTAGCAAAAACCTCTTCGAAGAAGAATTTCTCAGGGGCGGTGCTGAAAATTGTTTGGGAAAACGAAAACAAAAATGAGTTCATCAGGTTTACGAAGATCCGTTTCCGCAATTACCGAAAGTTTGCCCATTCCGGAGCTAATCAATTCCATTAGGCACTCTTTTCGCGAGTGCGATTACGATGAGGTCCGTAATGTATTGATGGACCGCGAGAAAAAGACGAAAGTCGAGATGGAAAACCTCGTGAAGGATCGCGATTTGATCAAAGAAGAGCTCCGTTTATTGGAGAAAACTCATAGTTTGACGTACCTCAAAAATTTGAAAACTGAGGAGAAATTGGAGAGGAGCCTTAAGGAGTGCGAGGAATTGAAACGGACAATCAAGAAACTGAAGGAGAAAAAAGGGGTCTCGAGCGACCGGCAAATAAAGGTGGAGAATATGTACAACGAGGTCTCTGCGTGTAATTCTAAGATAGACGAAGCACTGTTGAAAATGGGAGAGGAGATCGAGGGTTTGAGGAAGGAGAAATTGAATGCTAAAGAGGCTGCGGCGGAGTTGAGGCGGCAAAATGTGGAGGCGAAACGGGAAATGGATGAGTTGATGAAAAAGAAACTGGAATCCGATGAGGAGTGTCAAGTGTACAAGAGCAAGCTCGATGAGTTGGAGCCGAGGATTATGAAAATCGAGGAAGCACTTTCGAGTATTTTCAATGTGAAGGTTGAAGATCTCAAGAATTTTGTGGAGGATGTCGAGAAATCTGCCGCTATAAAGGAGGAGGAAAATTTCGATTTTCGTGATGATAAAAATGGTACTAATGTGTTAACCTCGCTAATTTATTGATAGTTTACTTGATATAAAAATGGTAACTAACTATAGATACATGTGATATTTAATAAAGAATAATGACACATATGCATGGTTTTACAGGTGGCAGAAAATCGGTCGGTTATCCGAAAAAAGATGATTGCTCAAATGAGGTTCAGAAATCCCCCGTTTCTCACTCTGGTTTCAGTTCTCCGCAAGAACAGAAAAATGTTATCGATCTCGAAAATGAAGCTAATGGGGGCCCACATGGTTCAGGTATCTTACAGTATATGCTGTTTTATTCAGCTTACTAATTTGAGTTCTAACGACTTCTACTAGCCGTTACTGTTTTATAATTCGAGATGTGCATAGTGAATGGTGCTTTGTATAAATCATATGAATAACGTGTGACGTATTAGTCGGCTTGTAGTTTTAAGAGGGTATGCTAGCATTTAAACAGTAAAATGTTACCTAAATTCAATTGTTCTAGGTGAATTTTGATGAGTTGGATTAGATTTTGACTCAAATAATAAAAATTCAAAATATATAATACGACAGGAGATATGTTAGTTCCATAAGTATCTTTGTGGCAAAAATCTTCTTTTGGTTTACTCCGTTATTATTTTTATTTCGTTGATCATGGTTAGAACGTATATCTTTGTCAAGAATTGGTATTGATTTGCTCTGTTTATTAATTTCCGCAATAGTCGATTTCATAATCGTAAGTCTCGAGTGCAAATTCACCTCCAAGTGGTTAACTCACTTAACAGTTATCGGCTTTGGTTGAAAATTTGAATATTACCGACCTTTCATTAAAAAAGTTCATTTTTATTTGTGAACAAATAAAATTGTTTATCCTGAACAGATAAAATGATCGTCGGACTCCATTTTTGTCTCTCAACTTTAAATCTTTTTATCCTTACTTATTTTTTGCCCGTAATAAAATGTCTTCCATTTTTAAACCTTAACATCCATCGATTCTCACAAGTTATATATGTACATATGCTGCAGCTTTACATGCAGGGCATTTGAGTAAATTGGATATCATTGAGCTATCCGATAGTGACGGTGAAACGGGCCCCACTGGAGCAGCCCATACTTCAGATACAGTACTTATAGGTGAAAATGCAGCTGAAAACGAGGTAATTTTCGAGAAATCTGTTCAAACTAGCCGGTCAAAAAAACTAAACAGAACAGATAACAAAGAGGATTCTCCGGTAAATACGGGCACAAAGAGGAAACGAAACGTACGTAGTGGAATCCGCGAATCAACTCTTGATAAAATTGGAGCACGTGATTCTGAAATTTCTCCGTGTAAGATTTGTCGGTTGGTCGATGATGAGTCTTCTTCTACCGATTCAGAAGATGAATCGGACTCGGATTCGTGCATTGAAAAACTTGTTGCGACAATTCAGAGTGAAAATCTTGATGCAACTCTTCAAAGCGAAAAAGTTGTTGCAACTCGTCAGAGTGAAAAAGTCGGTCGGAAATTTATGCTTGAAGCTGAAATGATTAACGCCTTACAAGAAGATGAGGAGCTTTGCATGAATGGTGTTTGTGCTCTTTATAGGCAGCAATTCTTTTCGAGCCAACCGACCACCAAACGTTCGAAGCTGTCCAATACTGTCAAACCCGATGATTTAATTAGGTATGTGGTTTTTGACTTTGGAGTAATGTTTTCAATTATGGTTCCGAAATTTCGTTTCCGATTTTTTCAAAAAAAAAAATTCCGAAAAATAGCTTCAAAATTTCGGTTTTTTTTTTTTTTTTTTTTTTTTTTTTTGTGTGTGTGTTTGAAAATATACATGTATAATACTGGTATCATTGCATATCTAAGTAGTAAGAAGGTTGTACATGATCGTGACTTGTATACAATTCCACGCATCATAAACGTAGCATGATTTCCAGGAATTCCGTTTTAATTTCTCAAGTTTTCAGAGTCGGAATGGATTTTTGGATTCTAAAAAGCTCGGAATGAGAAATGGTTTCTCACTTCAACTTTTATTTGATTATTCTCAAAATTTCGGATTGCATTTCCGATTTCTTTCCAAAAAATTATGGATCGGGATTCGAATTATATATAACCTTTTTGAAAACTCCGATTTCCATTCTGATTTTGATTTCTGAAAAATAATTTCAACAAATTCTGTTTGTTTTTATTTTTGGGGAAACTACATTTAACACACACACACACACACACACACACGCACACTTAGCATACAAATAGTAGAAAGCTTGTACTTGTACATAATTCCAAACATTTCCACAAAATTATAAACGTAGAATCAAGAAATTCCGTTTGAATTTATTTTTAGATTTTAAAAAGTTGGGAATAGAAAATACTCTCTTATTTGATTATTTTCAATAGTTCGAATTCCGATTCGTTCGTTCTGTGTTCCATCCGTAGGTATGCAATACATTATCATGCATTATTATGATTATGTTGCTTAAAAAATTGCTATTTTGCTTCATATGTGCCCTTCTGTTTTCTCCTACACCTTTTTATTCGGGTTTTTTTTAGAGCTAACTGTATGTATATATTCGAAATATTATTCAGCGCACGAGGTTTGGCGGAGTATCTAATTGATGGTGATAATGAGATGAGGCTAAGAAAATCAGTTTCCGAAGTGAAAAACGAGCGGGCAGAGGTGATAAGCCAGTGTCGAAGGCTTTCTGTAACTTACAGTGAGAAGCTATTTGAGATATATTGCTCTGCAAAGGACCCTTTTTTCACCCGAACATAGTTCGACTTTTCAACGTAATTTTTTTTTTTTTGTTCGTCTTTTATATGACACTCGTATTTCTTGATTAGCAAGAATATGGCATTTAGTGATGTGTAGCTGAATATAGATGAATATATTTTGACTCTTTTGCAACTGCCAACTTGGAAATATATGAAAATTGCATATGTTATTTTGATTTCTGTACTCAGGTAATAAATAATACCAGACTAAATTGATGTAAAAAAAATAGGTGATTCGAACAGAATATTCTCGCCGGAGCGGTGATTGATGACGAGAGAGGCAGCCAACATCGAAAGTATAAGTGGTGGTGGGTCGGTATTATTGAATTTTATAAGAAAAATATCGGGTAATTATTAATGGTTGATCTGCACATAATCATACACACCCACGTGACCGCTCGAAATTAGGTCGGAGGTATAAAAAAATAACAATTTAATTTCTTATGTTGTGCCCGAGCAAAATAGAATTTTTTTTTTATTAAGTTTTAAATATTCAAATTCAAGGTGCATTGTGAATAATTTATTGCGTTTTGAGGATGCCAAATAAATTTTTATGGGTGTAAAGGTCCAAATTGCAATATTTTAAGGGTGTAAAGTGGAATTAAGCAGATAAATAAATAAGAAGCAAATTAATTTGAAATTTGAAAGCCGCCAGTCGGGATGAAGGCTATTATTGGCTTATTGCCCAGTTGTTTACTAGTGTTCCACCAAGAGTGACGTGGCAACAAAACCAACCAATGGTTGGGCGAGTGGTAGAGTTGGCCCCACAAGTGGGCACGTGAGCTGACATGGGATTATTTTACTATACGTTTGTCGACGTGGATAATTTACTGCCACCACAATCCATTCCTGCCATACATTCACAACAAATAATCTCTTCTTTTTTCTTTTTCTTTTTTAATAAATATTATCAAAATAATATAATCTGGAGAAAAGGACAAACAATCTAATATTATTTAATAATAATAATAATTTAATAATAAATCAAATGACTCGTAGAGAAATAACAAGTGCAATGAATCAAAGGAAATTTAAAAGCAACTTGGGAAAACTCAAATAGTAAATAAATTATTAATTGGTGGCTGTAAGTAATAACTGGGACAACCTTAATCTGAGATTAAGAAATCCTAAATTCCTAATTATCCAGATTAGTGTTTGTGTATGTCACATTCATCAAAATTATATTTCTTTCTCTGAAATTAAAAAAAAAAAAATCAATTTCGTTCAAAACAAAAAAAAGAAAACAATATGAAATAACAATTTCAGAAATTGGAACGAAAATATTTTTTTTCCAAATCCAAATTTTCGATTGGAGTTGAAAGAAACCCTAAATTTCAATTCTATTCACCTACAATGTGAAAATCATAATAAAACTCACATTATAAATGTACTTCTTTTTTTATATATTAAAAATTAGAATTTTCAATTCCGATAAAATTTTGGAAAATTTTGAAATCAAAAATCACCGGATCCGGAAGTAAAATATTAATTTAAAAGTTGGAAAATTACAAACAAAACTCGATCGAATTCGAACGTTCCAATTTCCAGCGAAAGTGCAAATATATAATACAATAGAACCTCGATAACTTAATAACCTTGCTTAAATAATAAACTCTTCTCGTCCCGACTCAACAAAAACCTACTAAATTATTAGTTCGTTAATCTAATACTTCGCTAAATTAATAAAATTTTGTTAATCTCGATCGTATTAATTTTTAAAAGTATAAATGTAATAATAATAGATATTTATGAAGAAAGTAGCATAGATTTGTTAGAGTCTCTCCCATCACAAAAAGCAACAAACCCCACCCCTAAAATCTTTTTATCATTTGTCAGACTTTTTTTTATTTTTAATTTAATTTTATTTCCATGGCTCACAATTTCCCCCCTTTTCCCCTTCCTCTCTCTTAATTCACTCTTCTCTTTCTCTCTCTACACCATCCTTCTTCACACCATTTAGGTACGCCTCTACCGAATTTCTGAAACCTTACCTTCAATTTTCGTTTATTATTTGTTTTATTTGCTCTGATTGTCAGATTTTTTGCTTTGGTATATGAATTAATTGCTGAATTTTTGCTGATTTTATTTTGCCCTTTTTTTGTTTCTCTGAATCGGAATATGCACAGTAGAGTTAGTGGGGCTATCTTGTTACGATGTGTATCGTTTTCAATTGGTAATCGGGAATGAACTCTGAGTCTGGGATTTCTGATTTTTGCTATCATTTTTTATTTTTATTTTTTATTATTTTCCATTATTTTGGTCATATTCTGGAATCTGATTAATTTGCTACCTAACATGCTTCAATCAATCTACAGGTAAACTCAGTTTGCAGTAAAACTGCTGTTTCCTGTTTATTTTTGTGGTTTCTAGTGCTAGTTTGATTTTTGAACATGCATTTGTTGTTTAAAGAATGAACTGTTCTCGTTACATGCTTATCGGTTGTTAATTTATTCAAATTAGAGTGAGAAAATAAGTATAACCATAGCCGTACGAGTGGCGTTTTCTGCTTGTGCAATTGACCGATGTTTCTTGCTCCTTTGTGTAACAAGATTCCACTGACCTGGCTCATTCTGCATGTGCAAACCCTTCTATATATTTGAACGAGGAAGATGAACTGGAACCAATCTCTGGACTAAATTCCGTTGAGCTTACAATGGGTTATCTGGAAAGTACTTATTGTCGGAGAGAGTGAATGAGTTGAGTTTTGGTGTTGAGTATTGTACCTAGGCACTGGATTATGGGGATTTATTGTTAGAATTGGTTCTGACGAGGATTTGGGCTTTGATGTGATGAACAAAGAGATTGTAGGAATAGCTCCTTCTCACTTCATTTTAGGAAACAAATGAGAAGTTCGATCGAAATAAGCCCGGAACCAAATTTGTAGGTTGACTTATCGAAGTTGTTAATCCCTATAATCTGAAGTTACAAATCAGAAAATTAAACTATGCAATTACACATAATCATAATAAAAAGTTGACTACACTAAACTGAGAGGGCTTTGCCTGAGTGGTATTGGGGTGGGGTGGGTTGTATTAGGTCAAGGGTTTAATTCCCTTTGGGTCGGGTTGTATGCTGTTTTTAGCAGTCGACTAAACTAATTCCTTTATCATCAGTTTTTCTAGCTTTCTAACAGTTGTAAGTACTAGCGTTGTCAATAATATTGTCTATTTTCTTGAATTTATCATCATTATTTTCATTTGCCTAAATTAAGTCTATTCTATTTATTTGTATCCTAACAATGCAAGCTTTATTTACAGCGAGAAGTAACTTATTCAATAAATGAGAATATCTAACATAGTATGGACGAAGCAATAGGCGACGAGGTGGCTGAACCTGTTAACGGCACACATATTCTAAAAAAGGATAACGAGTTCTTATTTAAATCTGGGATCCCCGACATGCTTCAATCAAATGAAATGGTTACACCTGGAACGGTCGATTATCCTGACAAGTCGAGAAATCGATTTTCAGATGTTTTGGATGTGAAAGATCTGGATAGAATTGGTTCTTCTGAACATGCAAGTGCCAGTCCTCACTGTATGGATGATGCTGGAATCATGGTTGAGGAATTGACACTGAGAAATTACGATGGGGATAAGTCGAGTATAATGGGTGCTTCTAACAACATCGAGCGGATGCAAACTAGGCGAAACCAGTGGCAGAACTTGTATCAGATAGCTGGTGGATCAGGTGCTAACAATCTTCATGGACAAACTGGGTACAAAGGAAAAGGTCAGGCAAACTCAAGTGCATGGGAGGACAGGGACAACAATTTCTTTCGTGGGTTAGTAGAGGAAAATCCGCCGACGCAAAACCATATTCATAATGCTCCGTCAGAAAATTTATTGAGCAATGACGATAAAGGTTCTTCGGGTGATATTTTGTATCCTTCTGGAGGCATCCGGACAAAAGTTCTATCAAAATCTGGGTTTTCGGAATACTTCGTTAAGAGTACATTGAAAGACAAAGGAGTATTACATAAACGCCAAGCTGGCAGAGGATCTGGCTCCGAGTCTGGGAACCAGGACCATCATCCTAAGTCTGGTTTTGGTGGTTCGCGAAATTCTGTTGCCTCATTAGGTTTGACTTCAAAGCCTGTTTCTGAACCATGCGTTGCTTATAGTTCTAGAAGTATTAGTGATGGAATAAGTTTAAGAGAGTGGCTGGAAGGTGGCGGAAAGAAGGTAAATAAAGTCCAGAAAATGCATATATTTAAGCAGGTGCTCGATCTTGTGGATTTCTCACATTCTCATGGAGTTTGCCTTCAAGACTTGAGGCCCTCTTGCTTCAAGTTGTCGGGATCTTACCAGGTCATGTATCTAGGATCTCGTGCATCAGTCACGGAAAATGTTAAAGATCAAAATGTCCGCGTATCAAATCATAAAAGAATTGAGAAGAGACCAATGCAACAAAGCATGCTTCCCTTGGAAAACCACTCTTTGAAGAAGCAGAAATTAGGTGAAAATATGAAGTTTATGCAAAGGTGGCCCCAATTTCCATCAAGGTCTGGCATTAGATCAGCATTCCCAAACGTTTCCAACTTAGATACTGCTGAATCTCTGGATCCTAGCAATGATTTAGATGAAAGGCACAATCCTAAGCCAGATATCAAGAACCACAGCAGATTGCCTGGCCATAGTGTGCATAATTCGTCACAGACATTGCAGGGCTCTGTGAGTGTTATGTTGGAAGAGAAGTGGTATTCCAGCCCTGAGCTGTTCAACGAGAAGGGCTGCACTTCTGCATCAAATATCTACTCGTTGGGGGTTCTTCTGTTTGAGGTTTGTCATTAATTTTTATCCAAGTGATTTTCCCTTCAGTCCTGAAGTCTCAATGAATTAATGCTTAGTGAAAGCAAATGTTGGATGTGATAAGCCAAAATGTGTAATCATTATATACTTGCATGGAATTGATTGCTTTTAAGATGAGAATTTCTCAGTTTAGTGACATTATCTTCTGATCATCCAGTCTACATATAAGTGAGTTACCGTCTAGAAGAACTTAACGACTTGGCAAACAATTGACATTTTTATTCAGACAACTTCTTGATGTTTTTATTTCATCTGGGATTCCACAAACCAGTAATATATCCTTTTTCCTTCATTTTAAGTTGTAATTGCTTGACCCTTTCCTTTTCTACTTCTAAAACATATTGCAAATTAAGATTTGAAGGACTTAGAGCCTTACTTTTCCCTTTCTTTAACGAAATTGTTTCTGTAGTTGAAAATTACAATGTATTTGTTTCATTACGAGATAGATCTTGATTGGTCTGTATTGAGTAGTTACTGGGATGTAGAATAAAGTCTAGGAGAGTTGTACTAGTTGCAGGTTGGTTCTTCATTAAGACTTTGAACTGCTGTCCTACCTTTTAAGTTGTTAACGATTACATTTTTATGCTTTTATGTATGCAAAGAATAGCGTTAAATTACTCAAGTAAATCCATTCCGTCCTTGGGTAATTTACATAATCCTTGTGACTTGGCCTACTGAAATAAACCACTCTATGTCTCTAAATGACAACAAATATCCCCTTGAGGATTGTATTTGTTTTACAATACCCCATTGAGTAAGTCCGATTTGCCAAATACTAAACAAATATTAAGTGGATATATGTATTTCTCATACTTTTAGAAGTTTATTTTGGTGAATAGCACAAATCTCATTCTAGTTTCTACAATTTCACCTTGTTTTTAGCTTTTCTCGCAGTAAGATACTTAAACTGACAGTTTGTGCATTTGGTATTTTCAGTTACTTGGGTCATTTGATTCTGGAAGATCTCATGCTGCTGCAATGCTTGATTTACGCCATAGGATTCTTCCACCTAGTTTTCTTTCAGAGAATCCCAAGGAAGCTGGGTTTTGCCTTTGGTTACTTCATCCCGAACCTTCATCACGCCCAACAACCAGGTATTTTCATGGTTTTTAAATTTTTGTATAGAAAGTTTTGTCATACTAATCCCCATTTTCTTTTAGTCTGGTTAACTGATAGTAACTGGTATAGTCTAGAGGTTTGGAACTGTTAACATGGTTATGAAGTTAACAGAACAGAACAACACAGTTGACAATGTGCGCCATACACCTAGTGCATGCCTTTAAAAAGAGTTCTAATGAACTAGTAAAAAGTATGTGTTGCTAGCAATAGAAAAGTTTAATAGTAAAGGTAGAAACAGAATATTCCTCTACTTCTGAACTTGAATATTGGTACTATTGAGCTTTGGTTTTTGGTTCTGAAAAGAATGTGTAAGGAAATATAAAGTAACCAATTTTAGTTAATAAATATCTATGAAAATCGGTACTGCCAATTTTTGGGGTGTGAACAATTTGAAAACATAAAAAAGTAAACATTATACGAAAACATTGTACGTTTCATTTGTTTCTATTAGAATGAAAAGTCAAATTTGTGTTTTCTCCTAATATATTTAAATTGTTTTTGATAATCACGTGCCGAAATTGTTTTCCGGCAGTGTATTACCTTGTCACTTCATCAAATAATTTATTACTGAATTAATTTATTAGTTAAGTTATTAGATTTAATGAGAAATGAGCTGAACCAAATGTAAACCTAGATAACGTTTATTCCGTGAATACTAGCTATGGGAAAATAAGGTTGACTTGCGCATATGTAGTAATGACTGTCATAACTGAGGTGGATAAAGATATTTGTACATAAGATTTTTATATATATATATAACTTGATTTCTAAGACTTGAGTTGTAGCAATTAATGACTTTGATGATTACTGTTGAATAACAGAGACATTTTGCAATCTGAATTCATAAGTGGAATTCAAGAATTACCTGGAGGTGAAGTAAATTTGTCTAATGATGAAGAAGATGGGGAGTCAGAACTGTTGTCGTACTTTCTTTTGTCGCTAAATGAGCAAAAACAAAAGGATGCTTCCGATCTAATGAAGCAAATCCAGTGCATAGAAGCTGATATTCAAGAGATTGAGAAACGGCGACCTAAGAAATCACTGCTTCTATCTTCCTCGGCTCAGGGTTCTCTTACTGCACGTGGGAGCAGCTATATCCAAGGTGGAAATACAAGTGCAGATTCATTCTTAAAGATGTCCCCTTTAAGTGATAGAGAAACAAGGTTGAACAGTAATATCAAGCAACTTGAAAATGCTTACTTTTCCATGAGATCCAACATTCAGCTGTCAGAAAAAAAATTAGCCACTCATAGGGATGGAGAACTGTTGAAAAGTCGTGAAAACTGGGGCACGATGGAAAAGGAAGACAAGTACAGTACGGCAGATCGTTTAGGGGGATTTTTTGATGGATTGTGCAAATACGCTCGCTACAGCAAGTTTAAAGTACAAGGAATAATGCGGAGTGGAGAATTTAACAACTCGGCGAACGTGATATGCTCTCTCAGTTTTGACCGTGACGAAGACTATCTAGCTGCAGGAGGTGTGTCAAAGAAGATAAAGATTTTTGAGTTCCAATCTCTTTTCAACGACTCTGTCGACATTCATTACCCAGTTGTTGAAATGGCGAATGAATCAAAGATAAGTTGCATTTGCTGGAATAGCTATATCAGAAATTACCTCGCTTCGACCGATTATGATGGCATAGTCAAGGTCTGTATCTTTTACTCATCTTTCTAATATTGGTTAACTGAATCTATTGCGATAGATAATTTTCATTTGTTATAGTACTCTCTGAGTTGCTGACATATATATATATACCTTAAATGATTGCAGTTATGGGATGCATCAACTGGTCAAGGGTTTTCTCAGTTCATTGAGCACACTCAAAGGGCTTGGTCTGTTGATTTCTCGCGTGTTGATCCTACGAAACTAGCCAGTGGCAGTGACGATCGTTTGGTGAAAATTTGGAGCATCAATGATGTAATATGCCGTTTCTGGTCAAATTATCTAGTTTATGCTTCTAGACTTATTAAAAGTTTTTCTTTTGTTGTTCCCCTATTTCCTGGATTCAAGTTCTTTTTCTTCTGTTCTGGATGAGTGAAAAGTGGTAGATGAAATGCAAACTGTAATCAGTCTGACTAGGATTTAAGGGGGGCATCAGTATGCATGAACCTGGTTAGGCAAGAATCAAATCATGATGAGAAATAATTGATATGATTATAACTTGATGATTCTTTTTCTAGTTACTCTTTGAATTGGTGCCGTTTTTGTATTGTGTAACTATTGCATGGTACATACAGCTGATGTTTTTATTTACCATTCTGTGCAGAAAAATAGTTTATGCACGATTAAGAACAATGCAAATATCTGCAGCGTACAGTTCTCAGCTCACTCGGCTCATCTGTTGGCTTGTACCTCTGCCGATTACAAGACGTATTGCTACGATCTTCGCAACGTTTCAACACCCTGGTGCATATTGGCTGGTCATGACAAAGCTGTTAGCTATGCTAAGTTCTTGGATGCAGGAACCCTCGTTTCTGCATCTACAGACAACACGGTCAAGATTTGGGATCTAAGTAAGACGGATTCCAATTGTCTGTCAAGAGATGCTTGTGTCTTGACCCTTAGAGGGCATACCAATGAGAAGGTTAGTTGGTGACAGGTGGCAGTTATCTTTATTTATTACATATTCAGTGACTTTCTTGCCTAACTCTGTGCTCCTGCTCTTGCAGAACTTTGTCGGCCTATCAGTTTCTGATGGATATATAACTTGTGGTTCAGAGACAAACGAGGTGATCTTCGCTTTTAACTCGCACATCTTTCATCTTTGCTGGCATGAAAATTTTATTCTGGATACTTTTATAATCATTTAAAAAGAAACGGAGCGAGAAAAAATGTCGTACGATGAAGTAGTCTCAAGTTTTGCAATTTTTACATATATTTGGCAGGTGTACGCCTATCACAAATCTCTGCCCATGCCAATTACTGCCCACAAATTCGGCTCGATCGATCCTGTAACTGGAAAAGATACTGAAGATGACAACGGACAATTTGTTTCAAGTGTTTGCTTCAGACGTAAATCGAATATGGTGGTCGCTGCCAATTCATCGGGGTGTATCAAACTACTCCAGCTCGTTTAGAAACACTCTTCTCTCATATGTACAGGAGTAACACGATTAGTATTTTTTTGCTGGGTTGTGGAAAAAAAGTACGTTCTTCTGAGTTTACTGCTGAAAGACGAACGAGAAGATGCAGGTGCAGATGCAGGAGCTTTATGTGATTTATCGGTTTCTACAAAAGTTGGTAAATAGCTTCCTTCTGTTAGCCCGGCCACCACCAGTTTATGCGAGTGCTGCAATTGAATTTTATTGTTCATGCAATAATGTTTTTGTGTGATTGAGGTGGCAATTTATTTTAGCAGCATTCTTTGTGTATCCAATGTGTATAACTTATGTGCAAGGTTAACATATACCCAGATTTGTGGATTAGCTGTTTGTATTTGCTCTCTTAAAATTCTTGTTCCATGTATACAAGTGGAAGAAAACCTTATAGCAATTGTTCTTTTTCTTTTTTTTTTTTTTGTTTCCTTTTTTGAAACTTAGTTTGTTGCTTGTCTGAACCGGACATTTATGGTGGAAATTTTGAAAAGTCCTTAGACGATTAGACCCACAAATCATCACACGCAATGATACTCATATCTGAAACGCTAGACGTCGATTCAGTTTTACGAATATTGTTTTGTCTTCGATCGTGATATTCATCTATTTGTAGTCTAACTTTGGCAAAATTCGAACAATAGAGACTGTAGTCCAAATTGAATTCGATAGATTGAATGTCGTATGACAAAGTTACGCATTTGAATTTTAGATAACTCAAAACATCGAGTTGTGAGCAGTGTTCATTGATTCGTTCATATCTTTCTCATCCAACATCCAATCTTAGTGATTCAAGTTGGACTAGAAAGCTAAATCAAAGAAATACAAATTTCGTATTTTGAGTTTTGCTAAATCCAACCTAAAGAGTGGTCAAACTCACTTTTGAAGTCGAAACAGTATTGTTAAAATTAAAACGACATTCATCACATCTCGATGTATATTTATGCTATGTAGTAGTCCAACATAAATTAGTAATAACCATTACCCTACTGTACCTATCGATTTCTTTTGGTAATTTGTTTGGTAGCACAATCGCAGTGAATTTTGTCGTACTAAAAGCTCGATAATTATAAGTGATAACAACACAAGGAGGTTGAGAAGACAACCATACCAAATATTCCACCCCTACATAGTCTTCTTGGCTACTAGAGTTAAAAATTCAGGTTCAAATTATCAGTTTCCATATTTTGCCATTTGTAACAGAATTTCGGAAAAAGAAAAAAAGGAAAATGAGAAAATGAATTCAAATTATCAACTCATCAAGTAACTAAATGGAGGTTTTGTAAATACTACACCTGATAAAATACACGGTGTGATTCTGCATTATTGATCTTAGTGGATAATTATGGTTTAAATCGATGCAAAATCACCCGATATTTTTCATCGGATGTAGCATCTGATAGACCATAAATGGATACAGTGAACGTGCATTTATTATTAGAATTAATGGGAAGAACAAAAGTCTGGCACATCAATGTCTTCTACATCCTTTCCTTTTCATTAGGAAAAAAAAATAATTAAATGCATCCTTTTTTTAAGCCACTCCTCTTGTCTTATTTCTCAAAAGACTTCATTTATTTCAATAAATCATTTTATACTTTAAAAATTATAGATATATATCTTGTAAGGTGTATTTTTGATTTTGAAAAATATAAAGAATAAGATGAAACTCTATGTAATAGATACAAGTTCAAGGCAAGATGTTGGAACGACTGTGTTGTATATATCGTGATGATTGATCGTAAATTTGAGGTGCAGAACAAGTCGCTCTCTTAAGATGAACTTACGATCATTCTCGAAATGAAACCCTTGTGATATTCCATCTAATTCAAAAAAGAAAAAAAAAATCTCCTTGTTATTAATATAATTATGTGATTAATTAGTATTAGCCTATTAGGTATATATATATGCTAATTCAAGCGCGATAATTCTTTTATTACCAGAAACGTCCCCGAAACTTTAAAATATTTATGAAAACAACCCTGAAACACTTCCGACTAGTGTCATAGCATTTCAATTTCTAAAATAATTTCCGAAACGTAAAAACCCGTGTATACAGAAGTTTCCGTGCATCATAGCTAGTCAGTAGGACGCCACTAGAATTTATGGTACAACAATTCAAGTTGTGAAAACACAAGGAAGAAAATATTCCACGTATCTCGGCCAACTTGATATGCAAGAAACCAATTAACCATGCAATAATTTCCCAAGAAAATATGTATATACATGTCAATCAATCAGTCACACAAGGAAGCTTGTAGAATATTCAGTTTGTTTTTATATAGTATAAATATATATATATAATCAGATTAATTCAATATAAATACATAAATAAATAAATTAAAAAAAAAAACACGTTATTCAAGAAATCTCCAGCTGTAAAACATTCTCTAAACAAATTAAAGAAGGTGGCCTATAAAAAGGGCAACTATATAGGGCTTCATTCAAATTAAACCGAAGCAAATACAAAGAGAGAGAGAGAGAGAGAGAGAGAGAGAGAGAGAGTATGGGCAACGTAGCAGCTTGCCCTAATAACTCTTCCATACGCGCCGCCGTCGACGGAGGTCTGAAGACAAACGGCCACCACCAGATGACGACGAAGGCGGATTTGAATGGTTGTTTTCAAATGCCACTGCACTACCCGAGGTACAACAAATCGGACTACGAGAAGATGCCCGAGTGGCGAATCGACGGTCTGCTGAAAGAATACGGGCTGCCCGTTGGAGGAGATATTCTTCACAAGAGGAAGTTTGCCATGGGAGCATTTCTTTGGCCCGACCAACTTAATTAGATCATCATTAAAATTATAATAACCTAATTATTTTCTGTCTGTGTGTGCTATAATTAAGTAGAAATAATTATAAAAAAAAATAATTCAATAGGTTTTTTTTTTTGTTTGGTGAGATTAGGGATTGATGATGCTACATCATGTATTGTGTTAATTACTTATTTTATATATTGTTCACTTATGGTGAAAAAATACTTGATTTATTTTACCCGGTGTAGCATCGATGGGATATGAGAATTTTTTGTTATATTGTTGTGTAGAAATATAGAACTTTTAATTAAAGTTGTTTTTGGGTTTATTTTCAATAGTATTTTAATTTTAGTAATATATTGTTACTATGGGTGGAAAACCAGAATCAAATTTCTGAATTCCGCCAATTTTGATGCGAAAATACCAAATTTGAAACCGTATTTTTCATTCTGATTTTCGAAGCTCTAATTTTTTATTTTTATGAATTTATTTGGAACGGAATCGGAATGGTATATAAAATCGACCTAATTTTAGTTCTAAATATTTCTATGTTTTTTCATAATATATAACATAATATTATGATATATTTTGTAAATTATGAAAAATATTAATATCGATGGGTCAAATAAATATACGATTAATTGGTATCAGAAACTTTCTATGTTTCAATTTGTTATTCCACATGTATTTATATTTGATTAATTGGTATTTCAAACTTTCTATGTTTCAATTTGTTGTTCGACATGTATTTGTATTTATGACGTTTTGTCAAACTTTCTTTTAATTTTTTTCTTGGATTTTCCTGTGATAGAAAAATATTGTTAATAAAATTTAGTCTATCTGCCCCTGAAAAATAAAATTCGATCTCGAATCATTTAACTCCGTGCATTTGCTTAAATTTTCTTGTTTGCTTAAATCACATGCTTACAATTTATTAAAAATAAACATATGAATAAGAGTTTCATGCATATTCCTTGTTTCAATTAGCTACAATTTAGAATTCTCTCATTTATTAGACCAACTATTTTTTGCCTTGCAATCGAGGAAATCTTATTGATGAGACATCAATAGGAGGGACCATTTCGCAATTCAGTGATTAATAAGGGCCTTTAAATTAATTTAGAAAAAATATGAACCACTCCTTTATGAAAATTACTTCGAGACCATACGTGTTTGTACTCTTTAGCATGTGTTAACCGCAAATTTTTTGAATCTGCAAAATATATAAACGAGATAGGAAAAATAGAAAATTCGAGGCGGAGGCTCGAGAAGTGAGCTTGAGAGCTCGATATGTGTCTGTGTGAGTCTTTTTTTTTTGCGTGTAGCCAAGACCTTCCTTTATAGACACGAGCTATGATTTCGACTTGTACCATGGGCTGGTGGACTTGGATATTTGTCTTTTGATTTATTTGGGCTAAGTATGGGCCCCATTAGCTAATCCAAAAAATAAGAATTTATTACTTATTTTTGGATTAAACCATTTAACACATGTGTAAAGCCCAAATATGTTGTGGACTTTGATTTGAGACCCGATTAATATTCGATCTATTCGGCCATTAATTGGTGATTTGTTTTCCGAAATTTCGGTGTCAACAGCACGCATGTACAAGCATCCAGTCTCCGATTTCCTTTGTATTTAATTTGGAGATGAAAAATCGATTCCGATTCTAAAACTAAAAAGAAAAAAGGTAAATGAAAATTCTTCGTGATATTCAAAATTTAGAATTTCATTTTTATATTTCTGGATTGCACCATGAGGGGTAACCAGTTGACATAAATTTTAAGAATGAATTTTCATTCACTATTGATTGTCTATGCGGTGGAAACATCTCAGGCTCTGAACGTAACTTATTTTCTAAAAAGTTGGAGAATTATGCAGGAGGTAACGATTGTGTGGATGACTTATGTAGGTTGTACACACTGTTTTTTTGTAATTGTCTTTTACTCTTTTATTCTCAAATCCTAGCAAGACATGTTCGAAGTTTATATTTCAGTACCTGGATCATTTGTAAAACTTGGGATCGTATGCATGGACATGGCTGCCTACGAGTGTATTCTGGAAGAAATGAGAGCGTAAGTGAATGAAGAGGTGTCGTATTTTAACAGATGCAACATTTGGTTGTTGGTATGGCTGCATGAGATGATCCCTTCTTTCGGGGCACGGCATAGTAGGGGCGAGTCCACCCTTGGGCAAGGGTGGTCTCAAGCCCCCCTCAATTTATAGTTTTTACCCTATATTATACCTATATATCTATTTAGCCCACCCAACTTTTATTAATTAGCCCACCCAAAATTTAAATAAATGCAAGAACAGCCCCAATTTTTATTAATTAACCCACCCAAAATTCAAATTAATGTAAAAAAGCCCCAATTTTTAATAATTAGTCCACCCAAAATTCAAATTAATAAATTTCCTCGTATTTTCCGATGGAGCGACACCATGATCCTCGTGAAAGTGCATCAAACTCACCTAAAATTGGATGAAATCACAACGACAAATATATGAAGAGTTTCTATGCAGTCCCCGAAGAGGAGAAACTGAAAGATATATGAATATCTCTACTACCGGTAGATCTTCATCTTCGGATATTCTGGAATATGCTATCAATATATTGTCTATGCTCTTGATATGTATAAGCGTATGCACATTTGTTGAAAATCCCAACCCAGTATTATTTATTGTGCATTTGGTAGTGCTTTGCCAGTACCTAAATTAAGTACCGCATAATTAAATTAAATGTCATATTAGCTAATAGATGGATAATTTCATGGCCTACATATGTACCTGTTTTCTAAAATTGTCAAGCAAATGTCACAAACAATATGCATGGTGGTTATTTGGAAACACCATTGGATATATGGCTTTGAGAAGGCTAGAGCGACGATCGAGAAGAAAGTGAATCTTAAATAGAGTGTGTTTTGAGAAAAAAAGTTTCAATATGAATCGATTTGTACCGTGGTTGTCCTCTTAATTTATCATTTTCAATATGCGAAACCCAATTAGCATCAACTTTCCGATAACTGCTTGTGCGGATTCTACCCACACCACATGTGATTGCAGTTCCGATCCAAATGCAAAATAATTTGTCCGCCATATGCAAAGATGTATAAATCACCATTGGCCTTTTTCATAATTGCAATCAACTATTATCTTATGTCTATCATTCTTCGTATACGAAAATTATCGCATATTGTCAATAACATAGTTCTTTAGCACGACTTTAAATTCATCAGAATCTCGATAAATTTGGCAGTTTCCACGAATACTGTCTCTCCATGCATCAAATCCTACATATTCTCCTACTTCATATTTCTTCATTTACCTATAGAGAGAATTTTTCATAAGAGGGGATTTTTTTTTATATTTCGTCATACCTCAGGGAGGTGGCCGTAATTTGCCCTATTTATTAATTATCTGCTCCATCAATTTTTATTTATTCTTTTGGCTATAGAGATTTTCTATAAAGGCTTTTGCACCAAAGGCGAAATCCCTCGCCCCCAGGGCCCCCATCCCTTGGCCCGACAAGGATTGATGGAGGAATGTAAATCATGGTAATTCAACGGCCCGTTAAGGTAGCGGACCCGGACCTAGTGCCCACAAGGAACCAACCGTTAAGGTAGCGGACCCGGACCTGGTGCCCACGGAACCAACTCATTGGAGTTGAAATTCCCACACTGCGGCTGCCAGGATTCGATCCTAGGACCTTGCACCAACTTACCACCTCCGGAACCAGTTGAGCTACACCCATGCGGGCTCTATAAAGGCTTTTGCGTATTTATAAAAAGTGAATCTGCAATTTTTGTAAACGTATATTTATATAAAAACGTGTTTGCTAGAAATTCCTATACCCAATTCACTAACATAAAAACCCTCCACGTCACCAGTTACTTGTTATTCACGAAAGACTTAACCTCTATATATGTTCTTCTTCTCCACAAATAATTAATTATATACATACAAATCAGCCTCACAAGCTAAGGGTTTCCATTGCTTGGGTTTTTTCTTGTTCTTCTTCGTCACCTCCGTCTTCCCCTTCGCGGCCATCCTTTAATATTTTTTATAAAAAAATATACAAAAGTAGATGGCCGAGATGTGGAATACGGAGAAGATGAAAACGGAATATATATATGATATACAACGACGAAACTACAAGACTTCTTATAGCTAGGTGAGTTTTTATTCTTGTTTTCTTTTGAATACTTGATGCATGGTTTGTTTAGCCTGGTAAATCATCGTTATATACGATATTAATTTGATATCTAAGCATGTTTATTATTTTAGTTTATAATCTAATTACTATATATGATGTTATTGAGGCTGATCTGAATTATATTTTAATTAAATCACCTTCATCTTAATTAATTACGATCTATATATGTATATTTATTATATATTGGAGAGCGTTTGTTTTCTAAGAAAATAGAAGTTGTAATTATTTTATCTTTTTGTATTAATTGAACAGTCTTTATGTAATTATTAAGTTCTAAAAATTATTTATTTATTGTTATTTGCTCTATGTGTTTTTAAAGATTATCATAATTTCATTCAAGTTATATATTAGCTATATGATGATAAATTAAAGATCCTGATTCTTGAATATAATTAATAAGATTGAATCAATTATTTCTCTTGCTCTGGAAAATATAGACGGATTTTGATTTTATTAACGGACACATATCCGCTGAACAACATAATCTTTCACGTTTTTTCTCTTTCTTGAGTTGTCTTTCCCGACTAACTCGACCGTTGGAGTGTCCACCTAGGCTCGATTCCCAGGATTTCAGGTGAATGGAGATCTTTTAGATTTTCCGGTGAGATCCCTTTTTATGGGGTTAAATTGAGCTCCATCAATATGGCGCCGTATGTGGTAGTATCGAGATTTGTGACAAATTTACATATTTTAGTTTATCTGCCCCTGAAAAATAAAATTCGATCTCGGGTCCGGTTATTAATTATGTGCATTTGGCCTTTTTCATAATTGCAATCAACTATTATCTTATGTCTATCATTCTTCGTATACGAAAATTATCGCATATTGTCAATAACATAGTTCTTTAGCACGACTTTAAATTCATCAGAACCTCGATAAATTTGGGCGTTTCCACGAATACAGTCTCTCCACGCATCAACTGAATTCTGGACTCATAAAATATTGGATCCTACATATTCTCCTACTTCATATTTC
This sequence comes from Erythranthe guttata, assembly GCF_000504015.1. The sequence continues at coordinate 260,291 of NW_012193091.1, forward strand.
GGTTCGATTTTACTGATTTAACATCCCTAAATTAATTACCTATGGAGAGAATTTTTCATAAGATAATACATAGTTAAGGGGGTGGCAGCAATTACCCAAACAAAGAGGGATTTTTTCGTAATTTGGTCATACCTAAGGAAGTGGCCATAATTTGCCTATTTATTAATTATCTGCTCCACCAATTTTTATTTATTCTTTTGGCTATAGAGATTTTCTTTAAAGGCTTTTGCGTATTGATAAAAAGTGAATCTGCAATTTTTCTAAACGTATATTTATATAAAAACGTGTTTGCTAGCAATTCCTACACCCAATTCACCAACATAAAAACTTTCCACGTCACCAGTTACTTGTTAATCACGAAAGATGTAACCTCTATATATATTCTTCTTCTCCACAAATAAGTAATTATATACATACAAATCAGCCTCACAAGCTAAGGGTTTCCATTGCTTGGGTTTTTTCTTTTTCTTCTTCGTCACCTCCGTCTTCCCCTTCGCGGCCATCCTTTAATAATTTTTATAACAAATTATACAAAAGTAGATGGCCGCGATGTGGAATACGGAGAAGATGAAGACGGAATATATATATGATATACGACGACGAAACTACAAGACTTCTTATAGGTGAGTTTTTATTCTTGTTTTCTTTTGAATACTTGATGCATGGTTTGTTTAGCGTGGTAAATCATCGTTATATACGATATTAATTTGATATCTAAACATGTTTATTATTTTAGTTTATAATCAAATTAATATATATGATGATCTTTGATGTTATATATTGAGGCTGATCTGAATTATATATATTTTGATTAAGTCATCTTCATCTGAATTAATTCTAATATAGTTGATATATTTTATATATAGTGTATAATTGAACAATCTTTATGTAATTATTAAGTTCTAAAAATTATTTATTTATTGTTATTTGCTCTATATGTTTTTAAAGTTATATATATAGCCTATATGATAAAATTAAAGATCAATTAATAAGATTGAATCAATTATTTCTCTTGCTCTTGACAATATATACGGGTTTGGATTTTGTTTGGATTTTATTAACGGACACATCTCCGGTGAACAACATAATCTTACGTGGAAATAAATCAAATCTTGAGGAATTATACTTTCGAAAGACTTATGTTCTTTCTCGTTTTTTCTCTTTCTTGAGTTGTCTTTTCTCGACTAACTTGAGCGTTGGAGTATCCACCTAGGCTTGATTCCCAGGGTTTCAAGTGAACGGTGATCTTTTTAAGATTCACAGGGTTTCAAATGAACGGATATCTTTTTAATTTTCCGGTGAGAGCATGTTCGGCAAGAGCCCTTTTTATGGGGTTAAATCGAGCTCCACCAATATGGTGCCGTATATGTGGTAATATAAGTCAATTTGGGACGTTGAATTCTAGGTCTGTCAAGTTTTCACCCATGACAAATTTACAACTTCTCAACTCGACTCGATTTTTTACGTTTTGATTTTTTACGTTTTGATAGAGGTTGATTTAACCCCTTATGAAAAAGGGCTCTTCTCGAAATAAGAAAAAGAGCTACGTTGACCTGATCATATCCCGGGCTTGAGCCCCGAGTGGATACTCCGACACACAAGTTAGTTGGGAAAGACAAATCAAGTCCAAAGGTAAAAAGTAACCGAAACTAAGTAGGCTTTGATTCATCTGCACCTCAAGAGGATACGTAGGCTAAACTAAGTGCAAACCCAGTTCTATTTTATTTTATTTTTTTATCAAATTTATTCTTAAAAGATTTAGATTTTAGTCAATTGATCTTAAATTTTAAGGGTAAATAGCACTTAACCCCCTTGTGGTTTCACCATTTGGCAGATGACCCCCACGTGGTATCAATTTTAGCAAATTACCCCCTTGATGTTTGATTGAGGTAGTTCCGTTACTCTTTCCTTCCAACTTAACGGTGCGTGTACATCACACCATCATAAAGCGAGTGATTGTAATGACAAGTCAATGTAGATTAATCAGAAAGACTAATACACCCTACCACTCTTTGTTTTTCCATTTTCGTTTTTCATTTCCTTTTTCTTTTCCTTTCTAATACAAAGTTAATATCGGGTTTGTAATTGTCTGTAATTGTGGAACTAATTTAGGGTTGTTGTTTAGGTGGAAATTGGGTTGATATTGTTTTTTAATTGTGTATGATATATGATTAGGGATAGAGTTTGGTGAGTTCAAATATCACATTTTCGGACAATTTTTTTGATTTAATTGGAAATTCAAGAAATTAATTTAAATATTACTTTTGAAATTTATATATTCATCCAACTTTGGAAGCTTCAGAAAAATAAAAATTATATTTAGGATTTTCAAACTTTGAAACTTAAAAAAAAATATCAAAAAAAAATATAATAATAATAATAATAATAATAATAATAATAATAATTAATTAGTGGCAGTTAAATTTGAAATCCGTAGAATTGTTTTTTAGAAGTGGACTTCAGCAAATAAATAGATTGTTCGGAATTAAATTTGTAGTTTTACATTTAATTCAAATTTTAATAATTGAAAATTAGAATTGTAGAAACGGTACATATTTTTAAGTTACAATAAATAAATTACAAGAGAAGAAATGGAAATTCTAGAAACCAACCACCAGTTGGTGCCGATGTGATTTTGCCTTATTTTAAGGGGTAATATTGTCTTTTCAAGTTTTCTGTTAATGGTGTTAATAGAAGCTAACTTAATCAAACCTTAAAGGGGTAATGTGCCCAATTTGATACTACAAGGGGGTCATGTGCCAAATAGTGAAACCACAAGGGGGTTAAGTGCTATTTACCCTTTTTTTTTATATAATTTATATATAGTTAAGAACTTAAAGATATTAAATGCAAATATTATTTAATTTAGCTTTAATATCTACGGTGCCAAAAAGAAACAATCGCAATTTGCTAAACATAAATAATGGCATATTTCCTTTATAAATACCCCAATTACTCCCCTAGATTTTGCATTGCCTTATTATTCCTTCCTTCTCTCCCCTGTTTCTCTCTCTCTCATTCTCTCTCTAAACATAGAGAGAGAGAAAGAAAGCCAAATTGTACGGATCCAGTTCCCTAATTACCAGAGAGAAGAGAGAGAGAGCCGAGGGGAGAGGGGCAAAATTAAATAAAATTAAATAAGGAAATGGCATTGAATTTCAAGCCTTCGTTTGGCTTATTTGCCACAGTTGCGCCTTGTTTTTGCAATCTTTGCTCCTGTTGTTCGCGGCCATGGCAATGGCGGTTTAGCCCCCGCTCCTGCTCCCACCAGTGACGGTTAGTTTTTTTTTTTTTTTTTTTTTTTTCTTTTTATTTGATTCGGAAAATTTGATTATAATGTTCGTACATGTGACTTTTTTTTTTTTTTTCTGGAAAAATATATTTGAATTTTGTGCAATATTTAAAAAAAAAAAAAAACAATGTTGATGAGGAAATGCTAGAAAGATTTGGTTTTGCCGTTTGTTCTAAATTATAAGATCTTGTATTTATTTTTCTAATTTAATCTTGCTTGGATGAAAACAAATCAAATAAGAAACCAGAAATATTTTCCTTTTTGGGAATAGAGGATTCGATTGGCTCTGGTTTTAATGGTTTTTTTGATAATGATCTCATAATTCCTAATTGATTAATAAGCTTTAAGCAATTTAATTGTTTGGCTAATAGGGATATATGAAAAGCAAAAGGAACACAAAGAATCGTTAAAATGTGAAATTACGGAAAGCAAGTAACCATGGAGAAATCCGTATTTAAACCGGTCTTTTGTGTCGTCAACACAATTTCCATCGAGGTTTTGATTAAACAACTATACAATGGAAACAATAAGCCATTTGTGTCGTCGTCGTTATTTAAACCGGTCTTTACATTGAACTAGTGTTTGTCCCAATAATCTTTTTTACATATGTAACGGCCTTATTTTACATATACTCGTTAAGGTGTTTTGTGAATGGCTGAGCCATATTGTATACTTCTGCTTTTAATTATACAGTTAAACCTCTATAAATTAATACAGTCGGGACTAGCAAAATTCTATTACTTTAGCGGAATATTAAATTATCGAATTAATAATTTAGTAGGTTTTTACTGAGTCGGGACCAGAAGAAACTATTATTTAAGCGAGGTTATTAATTTATTGAGTATTAATTTATCGAGGTTCTACTGTACTTCTATTCTAAATACTATTGCATCTTAATTTTTATAAGTGTTGCCGAATGATGTATTCGTTTTGTTCCCTCTAGATATATAGGAGCGTAGTAGTTGGAAGTTGCTACAGTATTTTGTCTAGTTATGTGGCGCCCGTTGCTTAAACTAAATGCTCGGGTTTACACAACTAGTAGTGGCAGTTTTGATATTTGCATGCAGCATTTGTAAACTTTTTGCTAATGTATTAGTGTACGTTGGGTTGACCAGGAACTGCGATTGACCAGGGCATTGCATACGGGCTAATGGTGTTGGCTTTGGTGCTTACGTATCTCATCCACACATTTGATGCTCCGTCGAATTTCTGAGTTTGTGAAAATGGAGAATTAAATTAATCACTTTCGTTTTTTCGTGTTCGGTTTTCGTGGTTTTCGAGACTTTGATTAACTGGGAACGAATCTAGCTCAGAGGAAACGTAGTGTGTGGCCTCGACTTTTGATTTCGGATGCATTGAAGCTGGATGATTTTATTTACTCTTACCGTATTGATAAAACCCTTTGCAAATATTTTTTAACAGACATATTTATTTAATGGCAACATATTTCGTTTCATGTTTACGTTTCTTGAATTGGATTGCAGGTAGGTAGAAATAGGCCAATAAATATCCTAAATGTAGATATGTGTAGGAAATAAACATGTTTAGCTGACAAAATATGCAGTGTTCAATACTATTTCATTAATAAGTTATTCGAAATATATTTTTTTAACTGTTCAAGGGCTATAAAAAGTCATTTACTTGATAATGATCAAGGGAAATAGGATTTGGAGTGTGTTTAACTAAGCTTATGAGTTGTTAAAATAGCTTTTAAGCTCTTTGAAAGTGTTTGGTAATTTTCTTTAAAAATATCTTAAAATTTTAAGAAATAAGCCAGAACAAATAAGATCTTTTAAAAAAGGGTAAATAGCACTTAACCCCCTTGTGGTTTGGACATTTTGCACATGACCCCCTTATGGTATGAATTTAGGCACATAACCCCCTTGTGGTTTTGACATTTTGCACATGACCCCCTTATGGTATGAAATTAGGCATATAACCCCCTTGTGGTTTTGAAATTTTGCACATGACCCCCTTATGGTATGAAATTAGCACATAACCCCCTTGATAGAAAATTGGAAAAGACTAAATTGCCCCTATCAAGTCAAAAATTCTTGTTTTAATTTAAAAATAATTATTCTATAAAATGAAAAGCTTAATGTATTTTTTTGTAAAATGAGAAATATAATATATTATTGTGTTTTTTCTATTTTACCGCACATTTTTTTTTTAAATTTAATTTTCATTTCAACTTTAGAGAAATATTTTTTTTAGATTTTTCCAAAAGAATCAAAAGAATAAAGACTTTGTTTCTTAAAAAAATTAAAGTTTGATAATAGCTATAATATAATACATTATCTAGCAAATAGTAATATAATAATCATAATTAATGACAATGTTAAAGATTTTCAAATTGATTTTTAAAATCGAATAAATTATCAATCGTACAATAATTAGTAAAATTAAAGAAAAAAACACAATAATATATTATATTTCTCATTTTACAAAAAAGTACATTAAGCTTTTCATTTTATAGAATAATTATTTTTAAATTAAAACAAATTTTTTTGACTTGATAGGGGTAATTTAGTCTTTTCAGTTTTCTATTCAAGGGGTTATGTGCCTAATTTCATACCATAAGGGGGTCATGTGCAAAATGTCAAAACCACAAGGGGGTTATGTGCCTAAATTCATACCATAAGGGGGTCATGTGCAAAATGTCCAAACCACAAGGGGGTTAAGTGCTATTTACCCTTTAAAAAATGTACCTCTACCAATTTTGACTTTTCATATCAGATGTAAGAGTTTCTCAGCTGATTAAACTTTTCATATCAGATGTAAGAATTTCTCAGCTGATTAAATTTTTTTTAGCCAGACGGGCATTTAATATATATAACCCGATGAAGTTCAACCGTTGTAGTATGGAACAAACCTTATTTCGTAACATTATTTTATGAAATGATGAATTTGAATATAAAAAAAAAAAGATAATCAACAATCTCTATATTTATTAACAAACAAAATTATAAGTAAATATACATAAATGCATATTCAATGCAATCATATCATATTTTCCCATATATATATTAATATATATATATATATATATATATATATATATATATATATATATATATATATATATATATATATAAACAAGATAGCAGAAATGAGTGTTACAGAACAGACTAACAAACTGCATCAAGATAATATGATGTAAGCATCATCAGAATGTTTTCTATTTTCATGCTACCGAAGTTAAAGAGCTGCATTTGCCACAAAATCTAGACCGTATAATCTGGGAGGAAATAAAATTTTATGGGATGCAACAAACTTAGTTCAACTAGTAATTAGCTAGCAATTAACAAGACGAATATGCCAATATTACTCGATATACAAACTCCCGACATAATTAAATTTGCTTCTTTTCACTTGATTCTGCTTTTTCCTTGCTCTGTTCTGCCAGGGAGAACTTCTTCACTTTCTGACATGGAAAATATTTCAAAAGAGAGAAATTCGGAATATGTTAAATTCAGTTTTGACATACAAAGTTAAATAATATAAGCTGAAAATGTAAACCATCAAGATTCTAGTATGATTGGTCCTCGTAAACATACTAAACATGTATGAGAATTCAGAACGAAGGGTTGATTGAGATTCCAGAGTTAATTGGGGTAGTATGTTAAAGAATGATTTATCCCCAAACCTTCATTGACCTAATTTACGATGTAACCATGTAACCTAATCTAAAAGTTGATTGAATCACATAACATACCTCGTATTCATAAAAAATATTTGACGAGGGCAAACAATTAGGCCTTTCTTTATTTGCTTGATCCCACTAAATCACTACGGAAACGAGTACATCCCAAGTAATGCAGTGACCAACGACAGTTAAGACTGCCTAACAGATAAAACTATTACCCGAAAGTTAGTTTTCCCTTACTAGGACAAAATTGGAAATAATTTACGACGACCAAAAAATTGAAGAATATAATGATGTGGCTATGAGCAAAGAGATTATATTATTTGATATTCTTAACCCCCCATCTACGAATGTGAAACTCGATCACCCCGAACGACAAATCTAAAACCAATATGAATAGGCATCAAGTCAAGTGAAAGTCCGGGTAAAAATTAAAGTGATCCGAACATCCGCAAAACAAACTAAAGCTTAGTCTTCTCCAGTTAAAAACCGCGGGAAACACGAACCAGTTGAGTTTCATGGTTCCATGTACATAAGAACAAATATAATTTTGTTTTCAGCCAAGATTACATATTTATCTGCACTAGATTCAGTAAAATAAATTGGGTTTTAATTGGGAAACCATATTTTTACCACACAGAAGAAGTAAAATCTGTGTCCTGACATAAAACCCTCAGCAACTGATTAATGAGGTCACAATCCAAAGAATGTAGCAACTAATCAACCACAAGAAACATACTAATTGGAATTTAGAGTTAACAAATGGGGGAAAATTCAAAATAAAAAAAAAATAAAAAAAAAATTAATAATAATCATCGGAATTTGGCGGAACTATGAAACAAATGCAGATTGGGGGAATTTACCTGATCGACGACGCATTGACGCAGAGCTTGAAGGAGGGAAAGGCATTTGTCTTGATCGTAAGGCGATTGAGCGACGCAGTTGAGCAGATCGATTGCTTCAGTGCCGCAAACAGCCTGCTGCTGCGATTTCTCCATTATTTTTTTTCTTCCTTCTAGGGTTTTTGATTTTTTTAATTTGGGGGTTTTAGGATACGCCCACAGTTTTTTTTTTTTTTTGCTACCTAGTTTTCATTTTCTTCTTCTTCTTCAAGAAAATCAGAAAATAGATCTTGTAGATATACAAGAAAAATTAAAGTGAACTATCCAATACTTGTGCAGATATTGCGATTTTAAATAATAGTTTTTCTCGGTCCTGACTCGCTGAAAACATATTAAATTATCAACTCGATAATTTAATAATATCGATAATTTAATAATATTGCTAAATTAATAGATTTTTTCTAGTCTCGACTGTATTAATTTATAGAGGTTTAATTGTACTTGTAAAAACTTATATACATCTTATATCGTTGTGCAAATTACAACCAAAACCTAAGATAAAGTTAATTACGAAAGAAACCATTATCATTGAGTAATTACAATCAACTATGAACTCTGCATTGTCTTGCGGAAAAATTCCTCACTTAATAGATAAATTTAATTTTATAAGAGTAGATGTTTAAGACGATACATAGTTTAGGAAATGGCTATAATTTTTTTCACACGTAAAGGGTATTTTTGTAATTTAATCTTACCTCATGGGGCTGACCGTAATTTACACTAGCAAAATTATGCTTTATTTTCTGACAAATCAAAATGGCGCATAGTTTGAATAATGTATAGCCAATTTATTGTTTTATTTTGGGTGCAAATTTAGACTGAATGGTCTGTATTGATAGGAAAATCGGATGTCATAGAATGATTGACACGTGAATGATTTTAAAATATAATTAGAATTCTAATAATTGGAGAAAAAAAAAAGGAAAATGAAAACCTCAACAGAACACATAACCCCTCTAACCCTAATTAGAATCAACATGATTTATTAAGAGTTAAGACTTAAGAGTGCCACATGCCAACAAATTAGTGGAATCCGATTTATATTAAATATCGGCTGATCCGCTAATCTCTTTTATCATATGTTTGAATCATGGAATTTGTTTTTCTTTTTAAATGAATATATACACAACCAATAATATAGATATCCTGGATAAACGTACATTTCTTATATGATTTCACTTGAAATCTATCATGGTGAATTTTTTAGATAAAATGATATCTTCCAAACTTCCACAATGGAATCTGATAAGTGAGATTCACTAGAATTTCAAGAAGCCAATATTTGGTCTTATAAATTTCTCCCGCGCTCAAGTCAAAATTCTACATTTTAAAGGTGTGAGAATTTTTTTTGAAAATAATTAAAAAATTTAAGAGTGATTTAACTCTAATTATGAGGATTAGAGATATTTATAGAAGTCAATAGCCTCATTGTGGGCTTGAACTCTATGGAGATGGGCCTTTATGGGCCACCACTTTGGTTTTTGATTTTTGGGCCTAAGTTTTTCAATAAAGAAGCCCATTTGAAGAGTTGTGGCCATCAAATATATAGATTGCTAACTGACAAGGCTAAGACCTCGTTTGGCTGGGTAGATTAGCTATTGTTAACTATATAATTGAATTTTGTTTGATGTTTGATATTGCTAATAAGTTGTTGGGTCGATCTGTAAATATTATGTGATAATGATTTATCTTGCATTTTAAAGAATTTTTTTATCAGACGTACTGAAGTCCAATGAAATAATTATATTTCATTAGATTATTTAATTTTATCTTGACTAATTTTATCTTACATACTGACCAACTATACCTTACCAGTTACCGTATAATCTCCTATACTAAGGCCCCGTTTGGTTGGCAAGATAAGATTAACCAAGAGAAGATTAAATAATCTAATAAGACCCAATTATTTTATTGGAGCTTGAAACGTCCAATAAAAAAAACTCATTAGAAAGCAAGATGAGCCATGATTATATAAATCTGGCGAGTAACAAACATCAAATTAAGTCCAACTATTTAGTTAATTATAGCTTATATTGGCAACCAAACGGGACATAAGAAAAGAAAATTGAGATAATTGTGAGATGAGTAAGGAAAGATTATTGACAAGAGGCACAAGAAAGAGCATGGGAGGCAAGAGGCCATTAATTAGGGAACCACACATTGGAAAATTAAAATTATTCAATAATAATTATATTAAAAAATAAAAATGAAAATAAAAATTTGCAAATAGAGACAAGTAAAAGGGAAATTGGCCAGAGTGAGATTCAGTGGGCCCAAAAGAGATTTCTACATACCGGGAGCATCACGGTCATGCCACTCAGATGCTCTTACAACCACCATACACTATTAAACCTGCACAATCAACCCTTGCTTGCCACGTGTCAATTTATTTACTTTTATTTTAATTACAAATGGGATTCAAATACTGAAATTATACTTTAAAATAATATAATTATCCTCCTCTCCACTTTTAATAATTCAATTTGGTTTTTTTTTTTTTTTTTGCTTTAACACATGACGCCTTATTTTTGTATTGATTTTTCTTTCATGTTGTGAATAAATATTAAATTTAAATACACATTAAAGATGGTATAAGTTGTCAAAAATTGGATGGAATTATTTACTTCCTTAAGTGTTGAATTTAAAATTTTGCAATAAAAAAGTCAAATAATTTATACTAAAAATAATGTTTTTATTATTAAATTAAATTTTATTTAATTCTGCGTAGTTTATATATATATATATATATATATATATATATATATATATATATATATATATATATATATATATATATATATATATATATATATATATATATATATATATACATATATATATATATATATAAATATATATATCTATAAAAAATTTTTTATCAATATAGGAGGAAGAGTATGTGTAAAAAAAAAAACACAAATATATATTTTTTTTAGAGAGAGATATATTGTGGGCGAGAAAAAACATATATATATATATATATATATATATATATATATTTATTTATATACTATATATATATATATATATATATATATATATATATATATATATATATATATATATATATATATATATATATATATATAGAGGGGTGTGAACGAGCCGAGCTCGCCTCTTTTGGTTGGCTCGAGCTCGTCGAGTTCTTCTTTTTTTGGCTCGAGCTCGAGCTCATGTCAATTTTGTCGAGCTCGAGCTCGAGCCCAATCTCTTTTTTTTTTTTTAAATATTTTTTTAATTATTATTTTATTATTAAAAATTATTTAAAAAAAATAGAAAATAAAAACTAAATTGTAATTATATATATTTTTAATATCTGTATTTATTTCTATAATATTTTATATTATTATACATTATTTAAATAAAAATAACATATAAAAAATAAAAAAATATTAATAAATCCGGCTCGCGAGCTCATGAACAACTAAAAACCGCCTCGAGCTCGGCTCGTCAGAAAGCTCGAGCTCGAGCTCGAAAACCTCGAATCCGAGTTTGAGCTTTTTACGAGCCGGCTCGTCGAGCTCACGAGTCTCTCTCTCTCTCTCTCTCTCTCTCTCTCTCTCTATATATATATATATATATATATATATATATATATATATATATATATATATATATATATATATATATATATATATATATATATATACCCACAACCCTGAATATATAAATAGTATTTCTCCACTCATCAAAATATTTTTTTACTTCAAAAGGTAGCCAAATTGTGAAAAAAAAAAGACAAGAAAATATATTTTCTCTAAAAAGAGGAATAAAATGGGGGAGAGAGCGATATAGAACTTTTTATATTTTTTTGAAGTGTATAAAATTTTTTTCTATTTTTTTCACCCCCTCTATATATATATATATATATATATATATATATATATATATATATATATATATATATATATATAAGGGTAAATTACAAAGACCCCCCTGAGGTATGGTCAAATTACAAAAACACCCCTCTTGTTTGGATAATTACAACCACCCCCTCAACTCATCAAATTTAGTGGAATCTTCGAGATTATATGGAATATTATCACTTT
>NW_012193091.1:272279-289442 GCF_000504015.1 Erythranthe guttata
TTTATCCCATTCAAACTCTACATTATGAAGCAAGATGATCATAATATGTGATTTTTAGTTTGTATATATCAGTTTGTGGTGCATCGGAAACTGTATTTTTACACAAAACGAGTACAAACTAGAGCACATTTTACGGAATCTAGATGATTATGTTGAATTTGGCACCATAAGGGTGGAGGTGTAAGAAAAAATCATAGTTGAGGGGGGTAGATGTAATTATCCAAACAAGAGGGAGGTTTTGTAATTTGACCATACCTCAGGGGGTGTTTGTAATTTACCCATATATATAATGACAAATTCCAAAAAGGAAAAATGGCAGGTGCAATTTAGCCGCCCCACAGCAGTTCCTTGCTAACAGAGGCTGCAGTGATGGATGGAAATTGAGATGGGTCAAGTGGGACTGCTGTCCCTGTACTTTTAGGTAATAGGGAACTTACCCTAATTTATCTTAGTGCACGAATTAAGAGTCAAAGTCCGATGGACCGGATCCAAATAATTTTTATATAATTTCAATTTCAATCTTAGAAATTGAAAAACATTGGAAATCGGAATGAAAATAGTTGTTCTAAAATCGTAACTTTCAGATTGGAACCGGTGGAAAATTGAAAATTTTGTTCCAACTTTCACCCCTAGTACGAATTATGGTAATTACTATCGATTTTCTGATTATGATTATTGTTATATACAAGTATCTTGACAACCAAACGCGGCCTATGTGCATATAGACTAGTGTTACAGGGGTTAATTTATCACCGAATTTTTCCCTCCGTACGGCCTGATTTGCCCACCAAACCAGTCAGCCTTCCTCACGATTTTCTTCGCACAAAACGCACAACACAAGTCTTTTCAAGCCAACGTAAACGAACACAAGAGTATGCAGCGGAAAACAAACACACAAGCACGTTTACGGGCAATGCCCAACCTTTATATTAATTCCCACAACGAATACAAAGGAGACTAAGGTGCACACACAAAATCCTCACTCAGAATTGCCCAACAATTGCAATCTGAACTCTCATATGCTAGATGATACTAGATGCCTCGGATTTGTGCACTCATAGCCCAATAAATACAAGGAAAATGTAGTTTTCACACAAAACTACCTAAGGACACATGGCAGCATACAAACATGACACTTGGCTAACTATTACAAGTAATAAGGGGCAGTTTTCTTGCATTTCCAGGCCTCAACCGCTCCGTAACTTCCCTCAAATCCGCCCAAAAGGCTGATTTCCGAAGCCCAACTTGACCGGGCGCGCCCGTGCGCGCCAAACGGCCCAAACAGCCCGGCCGGTTGCTAGGCAGCCCATCTGCCTTGCCTTTTCCGCACGTTTGCTTGCCTTTACCGATTACTTGCCAGTTCTTTGCCCACACGGTCATCGGCACACCCGCTCATCGGGCTGCCTTGCCAATTTTTCCCACACTTGTCAAGTCGTGGTCGATTTCCCTCGAACGTTCGTTTGCCCACGTTATCGGCCGCATGCCGATTATTGTCCACGTTTGTCCGCATTGCTGCCGAGCAACGCCCGTACCAGCCACAAGTACTTTCGATCACCGTTCCCACTTGAATCAAGCCGATCCTTACTTTCTCGGCCAAGCACCCCGAATGCTTGCCGAACGCCCGACCACTCATTGGCCGGTTGTGTGGCTGCCTTGTGCCAATCCCCACTTGGCACCATTTATCGGTCATGACTCGGCCACACTCGAGTCATTACCGATATCACCGATTAAGGGGGTAACAGACTAGTATAGTGTCCATATTCGCCTTGACCCTACAAAGAAAAAAAATGTCAATTTTCCAAATATTAACAAAAAAAAACATAAAATTAATAGTTTATTATTATTATTATTATTATTATTATTATTATTATTATTATTATTATTAATACAAATCACATCATCAGGAGAGAATGCAGCTCAATTGAATTTGTAGTATGACGAAATCCGTGTGTATTAAATGTGATGGTTGGACCACAAAATCCAACATAAATCTTTTATATATCCCAACGCATTTATTCGAACAATTAACTCATTCAATGCAGTCCACATCTAACCATTTTGTGTTTATGCTTATTGTAGATACTAACGCCTCATTTGCTTGCCACTATCAGATTAAATTACATTGACTAATTTTATCTTGTCATCCAAACGAGGTCTAATAATGTTATATCTAATAGTAAGAGAGAAAGTTGTCCGAATTCGTGAGTTCAAATAAAGCCAAATTAAATTGTTTGTCGAAAAATATATGTCGTCCGTAAATTGACAGCTCATCGCAGGACAGGTGGACCACCTGAATTTTTTTTTTAACCACAGTGGCAAGCAGCATTATACAGCCAAAACCCTCTTCTTTTTGTGCTTATTTGGGTATCAAAAATATATATTGCAATTCTGCATTACATATGTTATATGTATAATTGTAGAGCTCTACAAGATATCTTTTCGAATAGAGCCATTTGTTTTTTTATTGGTGGGGTGAACATTATTTTTTTAGTATTGGAATAAAGCTAGAGTTAAAATCACAAAATAAAAAATAATCTTTGAATTTGCAATGTGTATGACACCATGTACTATTAATTGTCCTAAAATTAATTATTGGTAGAAAATGCGCCAACCTTAGTCTTGTAGTGCATTCTGCATACACAAATGTCTATGACATTCGATTGTGACCATTCACACTTAGGTCTCTACCACGTGGGCGATTGATGCCTAATGTGTATAACTAATTGAGTTTCGTCCCATTTAGAGGGAAAAACCCAATTAGCACTTTAAATTATATTCTTCCTAACCCCCCGAGATTAAGGATGAAATCACCTTGTCCCATATTGGTTTTCAACAAGAAAATCACATCAAACTCCACCTATAAATATGTACTATCATTCTCATAATAAAAGTACGTGATATTTGGTAATTAGTTAAGTTATTTGCTTATATTGTGATAGTTTTCTGAAGTGAGCATCGGAGGATATATAATCTTCGGGCGACCCCCAATGTATTTCAACTATTTTGGAGGTTAACGAGCGAATCCTTCCCTTCAACTTGACTAACCTCGTCTTGACTTTTTTTGTTAGAATTTCTAAATAATATGCATTCTCATAGAATTTTGGAGACTCCATTAAGAATATTTAATTATCTTCTTAGGCCTCTTTGGTTAGAATGATTAATCATTATTAACTAAATACTTGAACTTTGTTTGATGTTCAGTATCCTACTATCTTTAATAACTTGTCAGATCGACCCACAAATATTATGTTACCGTCTTGTCTTATCTTGCCTTTTAGGTAGCATTTTTATTGGACGTCTCGAAGTCCAATAAAAATAATTGGATTTTCATTAAATTATTTTGTCTTAGCAACCAACCGATGCCTTATTCTATAATAATATATGTAATTATAAGTCGAGCTATTCGAGCTTGATATAAAATAGGGCTAAATACAGTTTGCACCCTTAAAGTATAGGGTTGGTAATACTTACCCCCTTAAAGTTACAAATGCAACACTTACCCCCATTAATGAATTTAATAGTAAAAATATGACTTTGAATGATGTGAAATTTTTTCTTCCCAAAATGTCATTCTAGCCATTATATAAATAATGAATATGTAATAATAAAAAAATTCGGCAACTTGATTTTATTATTTCAGTATTGTAAATTTACGAATGAAAAACATTGAAATTTAGTTTCATTTTTGTTTTACTTTATGTTCATTTGTAGCTAATACAAAGTTAACAATTATTCGAATTTTAATTATGATTTTTTAGTTTATATAGTTATTTTAATGAGTATATGACTCTTATATAATCACCGCACTTTTTACTTTGAGAATCACAAAATGTATTCAAAAGTTAATAAGAATCATAATTTGAACGTCTAAATATTTCAATATTTTTTTATTGAAATTTAAATTTAAGTAACTGAAATAAATTTTCAAATCAATAATTATTATAAAAAAAGTTAGACGTTTAAGTCTTGAAAATATTTTTTTCTTGCAAATGTTTAACGTATTTTATATATTTTTTAAATAATTGAGATTTTTATTTATATTAGGGTCTATAGCAATTAAAATGTGGAGTTAAACGTAAATCAAAATATTTTTTTTAATAATTATTATATTTTATAAAATTTGGTTTTTGAAATATTATTGAAAATATATTATTATATATGCATCAATATAATAGTTAGAACTTAGAAGGACAATTTGGGAGGAAAAAATGCCACATCATTCAAAATCAAAGTTTTACCATTAAATTCATTAATGAGGGGTAAGTGTTACATTAATAATAATAATAATATGTACAACTTTTATCATATAGATGTCAAATATAATTGTGCCAAGTGTCTATTTCCAGCCGAGTTGTACACTAGTGCCAGATTCATGGTACAACCAAATCATGCAGACGGAATAAAAAATCGTATTACATTAAATAACATTATTTGTAATGTCTAGTGAAGAAAGGCAAAGAACAAGTACATGTCAAATAATTGCACATAATTATATGGTCGTGGAATTGAATGAAGTTTTTTTTTAAAACAAAGAAACACCAACTAAAAGATGTAACTTATCTGCACCTATAATAGGTGCTAAGTAATAAAAAAAAAAAAGAAAAAAAAAAAAAAAAGGAGAAAAAAGAAAAAGATAAAAAAGAAAGAAAGAAGAACTGGCCAACTTTCAATAGTTCTAGCGATAATGCAAACCCACTCTTTAAGTACATTAATTTGAAATTATGGTTATCAATCGGTATATGGGAAATGCGAGTCGAGCTTGAGTTGACTCAAACTTATATAACATCGGACCTCATTATTATAGATTCACGCTCATTTGACATTGCGCCTTATTGCTATAGGCTCAAATTTGACTCATGTATTTTTTCGATATTCGGGTTTATATCTATGGCTTATATCGAACAGTGTATAAATTACATATTTTACCATTTTGCAGCCGAACGTGTTCCATAAAAAAAAAAGTTAACCTTTGCCCTCGAAGAGCAAAACGTAGAATATTCATGAATAGCAAAATACGATAAAAATAAAACGTTTCTTGAAACAAAAGACGTTTAACGTCGCAAATGGTAAATCCTGAAGTAATTATAGGACCAAAAATGCATCACGAGTCAAAAATAAAGAAATATAAAACAAATGGAAGTAATTTGTTTAGAACTTCTAACTCTTTTCTGGACGTCGAAACATATCATAAAATTAATTACTATACTATTTATTTAATTATTATCTCAATCGGACCAACCTTATTCGAGTTGAGCTATTAGGCTCAAACTCGACTGATAAACGAATTAGATTTAGTAAAGTAGCTCCAACTTGGCTTACCTCACAAAAAGTCAAAAACTAAGATTCACCTCAAATATAATAGGGCGGAGCCCTCGAGCTTCGAGCTTCGAGCTTCGGTTAGACCCGATTCAGTTGCCGGACCTACATATAGATATATGTCTACGAAGTGGTAATATATATATGGTTTTAATAGGTATATGCTTGAATTTAATTATATAAGAAGTTTATTATATAAAATATTGTAAAGTACAAAATTAGAGTAATCCCATTTGTAATCGCCGGTTGATGCAACATCTATCTACACTATAAAGAAGCCAACATAAATCCTTTATTCGAATTTGTTTATATACCTAATTCAACTTTGCATCTCACGTGTGCCTAATTAACTAAAGCGTGAGCCACAAACAAAAAGATTTACGAAAATACCAGAAGCTTATAATAATAAATAATAACTATTATAATAATAATAATAATAATAATAATAATAATTTATCATTTCATTTACCGCTGATAATCAACAAAACATAAACTCAGATAAATAAAATTAAAAAAAAAAAAAAAAAAAAAAAACAGCAGATGGCTAAGGATATACTATATAGGCGTTTCTAATTTACTGCTAATTCTCAAAACTGCCGAAAAACTCAGCAAGATTTTGGTGCTGATTTTTCATATTACGGTGTCGTTTCGGTGTTCTCAAAGGGCAATTAGAGGATCCGACCCGAATATGTCACCGAAGTCTTGTAGGAAACAATCCGGCTGCCAGCTGGACGATCCGAATCTGAAACCCAAATCAGTATCCGACCCGATAAGCATATCGCCGCAGCAGTCAACATCCATACCAAATATATTGTCCGAAAAGCTCGCCCCGTCAAACAAGTCGGGTACGGTTACCGGGTTTTCGAAATCCCGGAAAAAATCCATCGGGAATATCGAAGTATCAGATTCGCATTTATCATTCACTGAAACGGGGTCGTTTGACGAGTCGGCTTGTGACTCGGCGGCCGAGACGAACCGGAGGACCGACTTGGGTGATTTGACAATGTTGTTGTGGGAGTCTTCGCTGGAGTTGTACCCTGAGCTTGTGTTGTTGTACTTCAGTGGCGGCGGCGGCGGTGTGGGTTGTGGTGGTGGTGGTGGAGTGGAGAAATTAGTGAGCGCGTCTGGACCACGCAGCTTGATGGCCGCGTGGTCGTACACCATGGCAGCCTCCTCCGCCGTGTTGTAGGTTCCCAGCCACAGCCGTGCACGTTGCGAGGGGTCGCGAATCTCCGCCGCCCATTTGCCCCACGGCCTACGGCGCACGCCGCGAAACTTCCTAGCATTCCCCACCTCCGCCGTGCTCTCTACGCTTCCGCCGCCGCCGCTCTTCCTCCTCTGCTTCACCAAACTCACAGACGGCACGCCGTTAGCATTTCCGTTACCGTTACCGTTACCGTAATCTCTGCAGGGGGGCTGTATCCTGACCTCGTTAATAAATTTTCTGACTCTCTGTCGGCGCTTGGCAGAACACCGTCCCTCTTCGTCACTGGAGGAGTCGGTGGCGTCGGCATCCGTAACGGAAATCCGTACAGTCCTTCCGGCCATCCCAGCCGGAAAAGTCCTCCTTCCGCCGGAAACAGAATATTCCGGCATGATAACGGTCGTTGTCTGGCTCAAATGTTCACTGTATTTGACTAACTTCCCGGACAACATGGTTTGTTCCTCTGGTTGAAGCATGGGGGAAAAAAAGGGGGAAGATGTTTCTTTTTTTTTCTTTCTTTTCAGATTCGCATTGAAAGCGAAAGGGATTTGATAGAGAGAAGGAAAAAAGAGGATTCTCTGAGAATAAAGAGAAAGAGCAACGTTAAAGAGAAGTCTCCGGACAAAGAAAAAAAGGAAATTATCTCAGATTATTACGAAAGTTTGACGAAAGTAATACTTTAAAAGAACCACTCTGTGTGTCTGTGTGTGTGTTTTAGAGAGAGAAAGCTAGAGAGAGAGAGAGTTTGAAGACTAATTAAGATGAGAAGAGACAAAGTTGGTGGAAAACAGAGAGAGAGAGAGAGAAAAGAGAAAACCAGTAGTACCGTACCAGTGCTTAGAAACCACTCACACACAGTGTGTGTGTGTGTGTAATTCTAGAGAGAGAAAGTGAGAAGTGGGAGGAGCGAGAGGGGGGAATCAAAAATCTTTATCATCCAGAATATTTAGAATAAAACCCGGATGGGGAAAAATGGATTCCTCTGCTTCTTTTTGATTTGGAGATTTTGGTGGAAGAAAGTGTAGGAGAGGAAAATTGAGTAGTCTTCTCTTCGGGAGGAGTGACTGTTTACACTGTATAGTGTGTGTGTGTGTGTTTCTAGACAGAAGAGAAGAAAGGCTTTGGATAAAGAGCTAGAGAGAGAAAGAGAGAGAGTGAGAGAGTGTGTGTGAATGTACGTGTGTGTGTGTGTGTGTTGAGGTGGAGGCTGAAATATATTTGTTTACCTCTGGCCGCGGTGGATATCGGTTAATTATTTAACTTTTTTTATTTTTTTATTTTTTTTATTTCTCTGATAAATATCTACACCGTATTGTGTTTAATTTTGAAAAGTTTTTGAGAAAAAAAACAAAATTACTATATTTTTTAGCCGTGTTTGGTTGCTAAAATAAAACAAAATAATTTAATAAAATCTAATTGAAATTATTGGAACTTGGATTATTCAATTAAAAAGATGTCTAGAAGAAGGTAAGATAAATTATGATAATATAAGAACATCTCCAAGAGATGTGCTATATGCTAAATTTTAGCAAATTTTAAAACTATTGATAAAAAAAAGTAGAGATACACTTGGTATATTATAAGTTCCATTCTTTAAATTTGAAAGACTAAAATTGTGAAATGGCAAAAAAATAATAATAAAATATTATAATTATGTATAAAAAACATATTGTACTAATTAATGTGTCAGAAGTGATGTTTTACTGTGACGTGTTAAAATATAAACGATCACTGCAGGAGCGAGTCTTAAAAAATAGTGTGCTAAAACACTGTTTATTGATAATTTGATAAAAAAATGATAAATTTTAGAATAGCTGCTGGAGTTGCTCTAATATTTACAGTTAACTCCACAAATTATTAGAAATACTAAACATTAAACTAAATCGAGTTATTTAATAAATAAGTAATTTTCCTAACCAAACGATGTCTAAGGATATAATAATTTGAATGTATATAAATGTACATACGTATATTATATTACATACACCTGTTTTTCTATGTAGTTGCACTTGAGATGTGAATGGGATATGATGAGTAGTAAATTGAAATAAATGAATAACGGCCCGACTATTGAATTATCCTACCATTATATCAACCTATACAAAAATCATTTAAACATAGAGATTGTTAATTAATGGGCTACTAAGTAAGTGTATATCCAAAGTTCAAATTTTAACAAAATTATATCATGTAGAGCTAGTGGCAAAACGTATCTATTCATATTTGAAAATCATGCAAGGATCATTGTCAATAATTAATTTTTTTTGAATAAATTAAGTTGTTGAGCACATTGTATCTTATCGTTAAGGGGTGCAGATAAGCCGAATTCGAGCGAAGTTTGGTTGTTTTAGCGAACTCGAGTTCAAGCTCGAGTCCAATTTAATGAGCTCGGGCTCTTCGTGTTTGATATTTTAGGCTCGGGCATGAGCACATTTTGTGTGTTTTTTTTTTGAATTTTTTTTAATGTGTATTATGAGGTTTTATTATTATAAATTATAATAAAAAATGAACTCTAATATATATTTTAATTTTTTATATGAATTTATTATTAATTGTATATTAATTAGACTTATAATAAAAATAAAACTTAAATAAAAAAAGGCTCACGAGCACAGCTGATCAGAAAACTCGGGCTCGAGCACGAAGTTCAAGTTCACCGAGCTCACGAGCCCACTTATAGTGATGAACTTAAAATCCAAGTTATTTCAAATTCAAAATATTTGAAAATACATTCATTTCAAATCTTTGAATTCAAATATATATAGTAAAAAAAAAAAAAAAAAAAAAAAGGTTAATTGTTGTTTTTGGTTTTCCCATGCATGAAAATTGTTGCAATTTATTAAAAGTAATCCTTTTTTTTTTTTTGGTTTAACGCTTAACGACGTTTTTAATTAAGGTTAAGTGACTTGTTAAAGCAGCCGCCGTATGTGATAGGACCTTTGATTAAGGTTTTCTCCTTCTCACACCGTTTCTCGGTGTACGAGATTCAAGTCACGTGATAACCGGCGAGGCTGACGGTTCTGTTAACTTTTGTCAGGAGTGCTAATTCGTCAGTCCATCTTTGACTGCCATGATTTTTTAACCGCATATCTCTAACGGCATGGCTAATCACTTAACTACTAATTAAAATTAATTAATCATTGTTCTTCTTTCCTAATTAATCTCTTCTTTTAGGGAGAAAAGTGGGGGGCTGATTCGTCATTTTCTCTTGATTTTCGCGCCGGATTGCTGGGTACCGTTATGGGTGCTGACTCATGAGCTACTGTTACTTTTTTTTTTTTTCTTGGTTCAATTATTTATATACATTACAAAATATTTCTTATTAGTACACATCATTTTAAAAGTTTCATTTATTTTATTTTAATTTCGATAATAGCTTGAATAATTGTTTATTTATCAAATAGTAATTTATTTTGAGACCTCAAAACGAAACGAAATTATTTATCCAACTTTATTTTATAAAGATTCAAATTCTATTATACTCGAGGGATGAACGACAACAACGTCTGCTGTTGCATTTCTTATATAACTAGGGATGTGATTGAGTTGAGTCGGCTGATTATCGACGTAACAATCTACGCATTCGACAACTTGATTTTGCTAAAATTTAAAAATTATTGTTGACTCAACTTTTTTAGTACTGTTGGCAATCGAATAATTGGTTCCGTAATGGGTACTATGCAAATTCTAACAGATGACGCTATACCTTCACTATTTATTAGTTCAAAGTAATTAATAACAATTCAACAAAAAATATAATTACGTGCAAAGCTTTATGTCAACTTTCGTCCTTTAAAAGAAATTAAGTTACTAAAATATATTGATATTTTTTTTGTTGATATATGCAAGTCTCAGTTGTGACTCAGTTGAAATAATTTTAATATTTTACGTGGAGTTTTACTCACTTGCAAATAATCACACCCTTTATTGAGAAAGCAAAATTATATTTTAATAAAATTTTATTAATATAGTCAGTTGGATGATATTTTTTTGTTAAACGATTTTTAATTTTATTAGAAACCATCAACCGATGTTATAGATGAATAACTTTATTCTCATGCAGATTTATTATCGGGCTGGAAAAATGGATTGTTAATGGGTCGATTGGTGGCTAAAATCAACCTAGTTCGGGCCTTAATTAAAATGATAATTTACCTATTCTTCTAATTATTATTATTATTATTATTATTATTTCTATTTCTTTTCTTTTTATTTTTTTTTTAATTTTGTTTTCTGTTTTTTTATTTGTTTGTTATCACTTCAATCTGTGGCAATATTTTTTCAGCTATTAGTTGAAAAATAATATATTGTTTTTAAACTATTGTTAGATTAATTTAAATAATTTTTTTTCTTTTTCTTTTTTATAATATTTTCTTACTGCAACATAGCCAGTATTAAACGTGGCAGGCAACATAGGGTTTGATGCATTAATATTAACAATACTTTTTTTTCCACAAGTATTTATAGCAAAAGAATGGCCATTCAAAAGTCCATTCCTACCTCTTCCATGAATCAATCTAGACTGTACACGTGTCTTCTTAATATATGCCTCACCGTTTCCAACTTTATCGGTTCATTCCAAATTAAAAGGACAAAAATTAAAAAAAAAATTATCAAGCACGGTAAATTCCAGAATCACCGTCGTACTTGATTCGATATCACTTTCCCCCTTTTCATCTCAATTGCATCGATTTGACCTCGTACTTGAAAAATTGTCTATGGCCATCTTCGTTAGTTTTTTTAGACATTTGACCTTAACACCGTTTGATCTAAGTGTGAAAATTATAAAATAAAAAAAACCGCCCCTCCCAGTTTAAATAATTATTAATTTCTTTTTCAATTTAAAAAAAAAAAAAAAAAAATTGTGGCTGCCATCGTGGACTATGCTTTCTGGATTTCTTGAAATTTTTATTATTTGTATTTTTTTATTTATTTTTTATTTTTAATAATTATTTAAACTGAGAGGGGTGGTGTTTTTGTAATTTCAGAGCTTACACCAAACGATTTTAAGGTTAAATGTATGACAACTAACACCGAGGTCCACATTGAGAAAAAAAATCCAAATACATGGAGCAAATCTATGCATTCGAGAGTAAAATGGAGTAAAATAATATCGAGCCAAAGTATGAGGGGAAGTGTAATTTATCCTTAAATCTAATTGTTGTTGGACATAATACAAATTTTAAAAACTAAGAATTAAATTATTGAACAAAAATCTTAGTAAATCAATGAACAATAATTACAATAAGAAATACTCCATAAAAATTTAAAATTATTACAACTAAGAAAATATTTAACAAAATCAATGAATTCCAAATAATTAATTATTTTTTTAATTTCCACACCATTAATTTTCATTATCTATTACAATATATATTATTTTTCATTGTTTTTCCGATAATTTAACTTTAGTTACTTCTCAATTTTATTTGATCCAATAATTATTAGATTATTATGTTATCTCTCCTACCAAAGAAATATACAATTTAAAATTTAACATATTGCATTGACTTTTTAATTAATATTTTTGATAAGTTATTTGAATTATTTTTCAATTATTTCATCTAATGAAAGTGGAAATATATTAAGTATTATTATTTGAATTATATAGGTGCATTGGGTAAGACTACAGTCTTGTATAATAGTTTGTAATTTACGCGAGAGATGTAAACCGCACTAAACTAACCATGCGTGACAAGTTCAATCTAGTGACCGTTGGCAAGAGAATTTGAACTAGGATTAATCAACACATTACTAAATTTTGTTGCCAAGAAGTAGAAAATTTTGTTTTCTTGAAAACATTTACTAAATTAATTATAACATTCCCTAAGAAGAAAACCGGACAAGAACACAAATAAATTGGATGATAAATACTTACACCCTAATTATTTCAACTTAATTATTGAGGCGTTCACAATTAATTCAATAGTTAAGATTGCACCAAGATTTTGATATCCACCATCAATAACTATTTAGTGATGTAATAATTGCTCTGTCAAAACTATGAGTAATTCGTATATCTAATGTTTCTAAACTATTAATATCCCCTCTCAACAATTTGGGTTATTACTTGGGCGGTAAATTGATCGAACAATAACAAATTGAAAAATCGGTACGTGCTGAATACCGAATCGAAAATTTGGTATGATATTCGGTATTTTTTTTTTAATTTCGGTATTCAATACGGTATACGTTATTGATGTCTGGTATATACCATACCGTACCGAATACCAAAATATGTAATATATATTTACTCTTTCTCTTTTATTTTAAATCATTTAAGGTTGTAACAAATTAAAAAAATACTTAAAGATTGATAATTTTTTTCATTATTTACAAATTAGTATCTATTGCTAATCACATTTTTATTTTATTTTTAGGGCCCAATATTGAAATTTAAATGGCAAATTAAAGAATTAATTAGTTTAATTTTTTTTTTTAACTTTTTTTAAATAAGAAAATATATTTTCGGTTTTACCGGTACCGAATCGGAAAAACTGAATTAATTCAGTAAAAAACCGTATCGAACCGAATAATTTGGTTCGATAAATCAAATCTTTTTACCAAAATTTCGATTGAGTACGATTTACCGAATTAACACCCCTGCCGACAATACAAATCTACTCAAGAAAGGCATTGTCCGAAGAACTTGCCTTATCTACTACACCATAGTTTGTCAAGAAAAAAAAGGGACAATTTGCTAAACACTCTTTACCATTAGATCCTTTCAAATCAGGGGTTTTATTTATCCTACACCCGGTGAAGGTTACACCGGGTAATTTTTTACTGTTGATCTACACATACCAATGTGGGTATGTGTGTTTGTGTGTATATTTGAATGGTAAAGATCTACCCAGTGTATTTCACCCGGTGTAGAATCTCAAAAGCCCAAATCAGGATGGTCGAATTTTATAATTTGCTAAAAGTCCTCTATCCTTTTTAAACGGAATTCCCCTGCTCTTTATCCCCCAGCACATCTCCTCCTCCTCTTTCTTCTATTTTTAGATTCAACCATATATTCGCTACACCACCATCGTCTTCCCCCCCACTGCAACCGCCGTCGTCTTCCTCTGTCGACATCATCGTCGATTACCGTCGTCTTCCTCTGTCGACATCATCGTCAAATAATAATCGACTATCATATACACCGTGACACACACATACACTCGCACACCCACAAATTCACACACAACAATCATTGGAAAAGAAAATCTGCTTTTGCAAATACACTTTTGGAGGATATGAACGGTAGTTGTTGATTCACTTTGATTAACTTCATGATTTGAGGGAAACATGATTTTAAGAGTCTTTGCCCCTAAGAAGATCGTCTTTCTGTTGAAATAAACCAATTTAGAGTGTCCAAAATTACTCCAAATATTATTACGTCATTATTAATTAATAGTTTTAATATAAAATTTTCTTCTATATTTCCGATTATAAGTTAAATTTAATCACTCGATACTCGATACAAAATAGTTTTTTAAGAGCATGTTTAAGCTTAGTTTATTGTCGTAACGAACAAAGATTGAAAACGTTTTCGTTCGATAAGGTATGGAGTTCGATACGACTATGATTTTTTTGATAAAAGCATTAAATAAGCGAATCGAGGTTGATTGTATTTGGCTCAATTAAAATATGTTCGAACGCGAATCGGTTGCTTATCAACCTAAGCTCAAATACATTTTTTTTTTTTTTGTGTTTATAAAAATTCAAACAAACTTAAACAATCATATATTTGGCTCAGACTCGATTCATTTGTAACTCTGTCACAGTTTAATGAATTTTTGGATTCGCCACGTTTCACACCTCAATAATCAATCTTATTGAGGTATTTGTCACCGTCACAAACTTGCCATAATTAAAGAGGTTTGGTCAAATTGGAGAAAGAAACAAGAGAAAAAGAAAGATATCAATCATTTGCCGATTTGTGTTTTCACCAATTTGTACTATACTTCACCACTTTGTAATTTGGACGATTCTCCAAAACAAATTCGTCATAAAGTAAATTGTTCAAGATTATTTTTTTGTGTTCGTCTTAAAACTGCGGAAAACAATTGGTGGTTCTAATCTTTTTCTCAATTTGTTGTCGATTTTTTTATTTAAATTTGATGTTTAAATCATTATTTTTTATATTTTTATATTTTTTTAGTGGCCTACATAGAATTTTTATTCTTTTCGTTTAATAATTTTTTTAAAATTTTCGAGACAAAGGAGTTGTCATTTTTCTTTTAATTTAAAGAAATGCTTTGTTCTTGAAATATGATATGATTATAATTTATAATATATACATCTTAATTAAAACAATTGCACATACGGGTAATGTGTGTGTATATATATGTCCAAATGGTTAAATCATATATTTAGAAGTAGAATGGGCCTCAATTAGAAAAAAAGCCAAAACAATAAGCCCGCGTGCTACTAAGATACCTGCAAAAAGGAGCGTTGATAAAGGGTTTTTCGGCGTTAGCGCACTGATTCAAATCCGTCGCAACTCGGAGTGGTAGAAAAATAATATGCGAATATAATGAAAATAAGTGTGTATATTGTATATTAGACCACACCAGGTGATTTTTTATCGTTGATACATATACACCAATATAAGTGTGTATGTGTATATAAATGGTAAGATCTACCGGATGTATTTCACCCGGTGTAGTATAGAATAGACCCCATATTTCAACGACCATTCTCTTACCCGACATATTAAAAATATAGAAAGTCACTAAAATACAATTAACTAAGAACGATAAACGGCAAAATTAAAAAAAAAAAAAAAATACAATTAATGCTTTTTTGGATTTATAAAATGACAAATAAGCTGGAAAAAAAATTCCCAAAATCACAAACAATTCTTATTCTTCGTTTGTGGAAGGTTCGCAAATTTTTTTTTTTTTTTTTTTTTTAATTTTGACTAAGAATTGTTATTGCATTCAGTGTTGAATACATATATTTTTTTCTTCCCAAAGTGATC
Organism: Erythranthe guttata; assembly: GCF_000504015.1. The sequence goes on from NW_012193091.1 coordinate 287,771, forward strand.
ATATAATTATATAAATAAGCATTATATTAATATAATATTAAAAAAAAATCGTATTTATTTATTTATTGAAGTCTGAAATTTCTGCTGCCCACCAAAAACTGGGGAAGTGTGGTGTTGGATGGCGAAGTCACGTGCTGCTCTGTTTTTCAAGAACTCAATTATTTTTCTCTGCAGGCAATATCTTGGGAAATAATGAAAAATTCCCTATTTAATTATCTTTTTGTAATATTAAAAAAATGGAAAGTGATGTTTTGTTATTAAGAGATGATTGATATATTATTTTTATTTATTTTTTCCAAATATGTATATTTTTTTTAAATATTTTATAAGGTTGTAATTTGTTATTTTAAAACTATGATATTAAAATAATTTCGTCAGTTGAATATTTTTCTTTTATTTTCGAATGGTATTTTTATTCCAAATTCCAAAGATATTTCCCATTTCTCTCTACTAGGTTTTTTTATATATATATTTTTTAATATAAATGTGTTTTTATTATATCTAATTTTTCCAATCCGGTCTTAATTTTCAAAAATTATATCTTTTTTCCTGAAAATTACACTTATAATATCAATGTCAATATGTATTTTTACTAGTACTTCACCCGTGCGTTGCACGGATATCAGTTTCAAAATGAGAAAAATAATAACATTTAAACGATTATCTCTTTATAACAACACCAATTCAAGTAAAACAAAATGGAAGGAAATAAAAAAATTATCTCTTAATTCAGAGTTGTAACATTTGAAATTCAATTAAATATTACAAAGAAAAATACGCGAATGGCGCAAAGCACGATATGAAGATTAAGTGAAATAATTTAAAAATATGGTATAAATCTATTTCATAGAATGCAATCTACTACACCATGTGAATCCTCTACAAAATAACTAACTTAACAACAAACACAGTAGCATGGAGGTAACACAATAGATATTCAAATAACTTGCAAGTTTATCACTAACAACATTCAATTAGTGATGCACATTAATCAAACAACAACACAACTTATAAATATTGCAAAAGAGATAAGATGTATACGCCAATACCAATAATAATACCAATACTGATATCAATATTGATACTAATAATGATACTAATAAAGATACTAATAATGATACTAATACTAATACTAATACTAATACTAATACTAATACTAATACTAATACTAATACTAATACTAATACTAATACTAATACTAATACTAATACTAATACTAATACTAATACTAATACTAATACTAATACTAATACTAATACTAATATTAATAATAATATTAATAATAATACTAATAATAATACTAATATTGATAGTAATAATAATAGTAATTCTGATTTTAATATTGGTACTAATACTAATATTGATACTCGTACTACGGGTACTTATACTGATACTAATTCTAATACTAATACTAATACCAGTTATCAAATTTGAAACTAAATCGCGAAGGGTGCTGTCGAACGGTACTTGTGTAACTGTTTATTTTTAATAGTTAGTAATTTTTCTAACTGAATTTTCAACAATTTGTTAGTCGTCCTATTGTTCAGCGATATATCTCAAATCTTAGGAGATGAGATGGGAATTTCGGATCTACGTATTTTGGATTATAAATCTTAATATGTCAGATTAAAAGAGAGAAAAAAACTAATGGAGACTAACTAATGTTAAATAA